>JARQZK010002200.1:50000-105000 GCA_030704885.1 Cynegetis impunctata | reverse complement strand
TCAAATATTTATTGCATTGACTTCTGGGAATGTAATCTTTGGGAGTGTTAATAATCTTCATTGGTTCAATACTTAATAATGTGTATTGAATCCACTCGCGATGCGAAACCGACGTTAGAGTAATGGGGTAATAATAAATTACTGATGAATTTTACTGATATCCAATAAACTCTCCTTCTCCTACATCCAAAATGCATTATCCAAAAATTGATAAACGACAAGCAGGAAAAATTAATCAAAGTTAATCCGCTTCTAGCGACTTAGATATATCGATTTTGTTTTATATTTTAACGGGGATTTTCTGTATTCCAATCCTTCTACCATGTCTCTTGCGGAAGAAAGAATTATGAATCGATTTTTCTATGGTGAAAAATACCGTATAAGAATATGTTCATAGCTGCTATCGTTCATCAGAATATTACGAAATATCTGTAGTAGAAACGTGAAATGAATATTATATAGTGTGGGTACATAAAAACAAAATAATAGATAATGCAGAGCTTTGGAACAATTTATAAGGCTCATGAATTTATTTGCATTTCCGTAGAACTAAAATACTTACATAAAAACGAATTCAAGACCTAGGACCACTAGAACACTTTAGGTAATTTCAAATATAAATCATGAAATTTGCTCTTTTCGTGAAATTGTTTTTGAATGTAATATTTGATAAATGATTTTGGATGAAGAATATATTATAATATTCTCAAATAATCTTAATTCTATTCATATATTGATAATTAGGGATCGGAATGAAAAATTAGAGAAAACAAACAACAGCAGCTATTTCAACATCACCTTTTCTGATGAAAACTCAGAGGTATTGTTAACTTATTTTGGGTGCATTTCATTACAGAATTAACAATGATCTAGCAAAATCTACAAGATACAATACCACTACTGATGCTGTTTCTCCTAGACGTTTACACAAAACTGAATCGCAAAAATATTCGTTTAGTTATCATACCCCAATTTTTACTGAAATCTAGTATGTTCTGATCAAATGAGTCCATACTTTGTTCATATTTTTATGATTATTTTCATAACTTTGAACAAAATGATGAATCACATTTTTATTACCATTCCGTAATTTTTTGTTTTTCATTTAGATAATCATTTAATTAATTTCAAACGTTTTTAGTAGTATTTCACCTCATAAAATACATACTATTGCAGTGTATCGAAGGGAAGCACTTAGGTGCGGGAGTTGTTTTTCTTTCCGTTTGAGACCTCCTAAACCTTGACTCAAGAAAAAATTTTCATGTATATATATATATATATATATATATATATATATATATATATATATATATATATATATATATATATATAAATATATATATATATATATATATATATATATATATATATATATATATATATATATATATATATATATATATATATATATATATATATATATATATATATATATATATATATATATATATATATATATATATATATAACTTTTTGATAATTGAGGCGTTGACATTGAAAAGGAGGTAAGTGCCAAAATTGCCGAAAATTATTTTTTTCACTGAAACGATTCTAAATGCCAATGCCAATAGCGTTGAAAAGGAGGTAAGTGCCTATCAC
This sequence comes from Cynegetis impunctata, assembly GCA_030704885.1. Classification (NCBI taxonomy): domain Eukaryota; kingdom Metazoa; phylum Arthropoda; class Insecta; order Coleoptera; family Coccinellidae; genus Cynegetis; species Cynegetis impunctata. The sequence continues at coordinate 103,401 of JARQZK010002200.1, read as the reverse complement.
CTCTCGTTTAGTTTTGAGCGGTGTCACAAGATGCCGCTGGTGGCAACAGAACTATCTATGTTATCACCTAAAACACAGTGCCATGAAGTTCAACAAAAAAACTAAATTCCAAATTTACTATTCGAATGTGTATTCACATCTGATTTACTTAGCTGCTTTTTGGGGCCAAGCAAGACAACAATATATCAATAGATTACAAATAGCCCAGAATGAAATAGTTGAAACTTTATTTAATTTTCCATATAGGACAAATACCACAATGCTTTACAAAGATCTAAAAATTTTGAAAGTCCCTGATTTAGTTAAACTGGATAGTGTCAAAATTATTCACAAAATCAAAAACAACCAAACTGAAACAGAAGTCAACCTAACTCAAAATTGTGACATACATCATTACAACACGAGAACAAATCAACATTTCCACATACTACCAAATGCAACTAATGTTGGGAAAAAAAGGACTACATTTCAAGCTCTACAATGGTTCAACAAAATTCCCGAACATATTAAAAACAGTCCGTCCATTGACAGTTTCAATAGAAAGATGAAAAAACTCCTCCTAGAGAACCTATGATTTGTAAAAAGTGATCTCTTCCTCTGACTACAATAGTTATTTAAGTTAAAAAAATTTATATAAGTTACTAAAATGTTAGGACATGCATGTCACTCATACAATCTTACATGTTATACTCATTATGGATCTTGTTATCTCTTAGAGTACTTGAATAAATAAAAAAAAAGAATGACTGTTTGCTTTGCAAAGGTGACAAGTGCCGCAGCATGGGTTCACCATACATTTATAAAGATATTTGTAAATAATCTTTGAATCTTTTTTTTACATTATTATCTAACAATGTTTGCATGTAACCGTATAGTAAATACATTTTCTACTCCAAAAGGTGCGTTCTTGTTATTTATTCATGTATCAATTTGGTTTTTTGCTCCTCCTGGAAAATTTAAGTTTTGGCACTTACCTCCTTTTCATAGTCAACGCCTCAATTATTAGCAATAACAGGCTTGGTGAATCTCAAAAAACTCGCTTTTATTAAAAGTTTCGCCACGACATTCGTGGCTTTATCAAAACTTTTGATGAATTTGGTACCTCGGGTTGTTTAACTATCAAAATTTGTTTAAATTCTCAAGTAGATATTTCTTTTTCCGTGGTTTTTGAACCACAACTTCTGCAGATTGAGTTAGAAGGTTGAAGTATGGTACGTACATCGAGTTTATGTTGACTTAAAATCCTTCGTTCAGTTCGAATTGCATCTCGATCTGCCATCAGTAGGCGATGCACTTCGCGAATTTTTTTCACACTAGATAGTTGAAATTTGGTACGTAAATTATGTTGATGTTGAGGTATGTTCCATCTTTGATTTCAACTTTTTTCTTCAACTACAACGCGTTTCACGATTTTTTTTTATAAAATAAATTATTATTTTTTCAATTCGGTTAGCTATTCAAGCGTGATTTTCAGAATATAATTCTAATGTTAGAATCGCATCTCGACGCGATGCATTTCGGGCGAAAAATACGACCTTAGTGATGCTCACGCCCTTTTAATTTATTCAACTGTACCTACCTACTACTCAATACATAATTATTATATAGTGAACAAAATTTCGTTCCAATCTAGTGTACCACGACAACTTTCGCCTTTTTCATATAAAGTTCACTGTTATATAAAACATGTGTCAATTTACTATTGAAAACATTTTTCTAACATGAAAATTAAAGAACTGACTATAATATCAATCACCTGAATTATATCATGCATAATAATTATTATCAATTGTTTTCTAATTAACAGGTTAGGTTGGTCTGGTTCAAAATTTCAGGAATCTATTATGAGGTCTACCAGTTTCCTGAAAGGCCATGATCCAAAGGGCGCACCCGAAACGTGTTGAATAGTTCACTTTGACTCCGTCTACAGACTATTCGCACAACTTTGGCGAAAAGTTCTGTCCCACATCATCCGCATTGTTGATTAATCGAGTGGCGTATCTATTCGTTAGAGGCTCTCTACAGCATGAGCTTGAAAGGGATCCTATTAGGAAGATACCTAACTTTGCTACAATTAAACGCAACTACTAACTATAAATTTACTTTACTACTAACCGTTTATGAAAAATTATCTCCTTTTTCAGCATTTGCATTATTGATATTGAAAACGACAAATGAAACGATGAGAAAAACTGAATAGGCGTGACGAAAGATTATGAAATACTCTTCCTTAATGTGGGTACACATTTACTATTCACAAAAAAAAATTAAATTCGGTAATCAACATAAGTTTTTACGAAGTTTAAAGTCATTCTTCTAATATTATTTCAAAAGCGCGCGAAAACAGCTCGCATGTGTCATGGCGTCGGTCTGACGTCACGCTTAGGTAAACATATCATTGTGTCTATGCGTAGTGAAGAAAGTGAACAATATCAATATCAATCAAATTAATTCGTGTGATAAAAATGAATTCCAAAAATAATGAGTGGTGTGCAGTACCGCAGTGTAAAAACACATCAATAAGAACACCCAACAAAGTATTTGTACATGTTCCAAACAAGAAAATAATAAGAAATAAGGGATTTAAGCTCGCACGTTGAAACCCGAATATATATATATATATATATATATATATATATATATATATATCGAATATATAATATATATATATATATATATATATATATATATATATATATATATATCGAATATATATATATATATATATATATATATATATATTTGCTCTGTGCAAATCTTGCACTTTACTGTACAAATGTTTCCTTCCCGTTTCAGTTGCACACAACTGATTGCATCATCCCCATATGATGGTCTTTAAGACCGAAATTAATTAGAACAAATACATTTGATTTATCAGATTTTAGGTGTTTTCTATGAGGACAAATACTACTAGTACTAGTAGGTGCTTATTGATTACAGAAATGTAGTTGTTTTATCGGGTCTTAACATGTTATTAACTCTGAAATGGCAACTTACAAGCTGTGAGGGAGCTAACCTCAAAAATAAACAATGACAAGTTTATTGTAAAAACAACCTATGAAAGTAAAATAAACTCGCACGAGTTCAAAACGGGTTTGATTACCTATATCTAAATTGGATGTATCCAGCGTGAAGATGAATACAATTTACTTACAAGGAAGTTCTCACGTTTCTAAACTCAGACGAGCAAAATTATTCATTTGTTGGGAGGAAATCGCCCAACATTAATACATCAATCCTGGGCAAATTTGAGCTATTTGCCTTAACAAAGCTTGGTTCTATTGTTATAGTAGAATGGAGTCGATAAATCACACGTAAAATAATAAAAAATCAATCCAAATGCGTAATCAGTATTATTCACAACAACAAAACACAGTGAATGAGAGTACTGACAGCGGAGTTTACCTAAGCGTGACGTCATGCGCTGAGATTGGTGTTTCAGTCAGAATGGCCGATTGCAGTATTTTAATGTTTTATTTCATTGAAAATCTTAGTAATCTGAATTTTTTAATTGAAACTAAAGCATTGTTTTAAATTTTTTTAGTATGAATTTTCTCCTAAAACCATTAAATCGACAATTTTTTGATACTGTCGTCATGCCTATTGTTGAATTAATAAAATTTTCTGATATTTTTTTTGCAAAAAACCAGTTTATATTAAATATGTAAAATATTGATAGTAACATTCTTCGAACAAATTGGGGATATTGGTTCATGAGTGTAGAGTAGGGGAGACCGGTGTCAATTGTAACAGGTGTCGAAAGTAACATGGCCGGTAACAACGACATCTCTATGAATTTTAGTGAAACACGAATGACAAATAAAGCAGAGAGCTATTCGGTAGTATGTCATTCAGTTAGTTTGACCGTTAAGATAACGCCGGCCGTTTAGTAGACCACTGTTTATAAAACGCTGTGAAAGTGAATATCCTAGGTGCCACAAATTGTTTTTTCAAGCTTGAAGTCTCTATAGTGACTATATTTCAAGGTAAGGGTTGGCTTTATTATAGTTTTAGCTTTATTTATCAGTGGCTATTTGTTCACTGCTTCACATAAAAAATATAGAAATGTAATCAACATAATTCAAGGTTGTAAGGTGTCGATTGTAACACGTGCTAGGGTGTCGATTGTAACGTGTTAGAATTGACACCTGTACCTATTTACTTTTCTGATGAAATATTTTTTTACAGCTCACGCTGAAAGATGGTGAAACCCAGACCACGGAAGACCAAAAGGGGACTGATACCTAAAATTATTTATGAAGAAGCAGCTAAAAAGTGATTGATAATAATCAATCAGTTAGAAAAATCGCTAAATAGTAAAGAAAGTGCCATGTTTCATTAAACCGTTTTGTGAATGCTGTACGAAATAACGTGGAGCGTGAAGTGGGATACAATCCTCACAATAAAGTATTTAATGTAGAGCAAGAGTCACTACTTGTGAAAAAGCTGTCGATTTGTACTTTGGGCTCACTACGAAGGATCTCCGTAAATTAGCGTGTCAGTTTGCATTTGCTAACCGGCTCAATTATCCTCAAAAATGGAATGAAACAGAACAGGCTAGTGAAGATTGGCTAGCAGCTTTCCTCAAAAGAAACCCTTCTCTAACACTTCGCACCCCTAAAGCTACCAGCCTTGCACGTGCCATGAATTTCAATCGAGAGAACGTTTCCAACTTTTTCAATAAACGAGCAATTGTATTGGAAAGAAATTCTTCTGAACCACAGAATATTTATAATATTGATTGAACCGGTGTTTCCACAGTTCAAATACCAAGCCATGTAATAGCTAGAAAATGAACCAAGCATCAAGTCGGCTCAGTGACATCCCAAGAGCGTGGAACACTCGTTACTCTGTGTGTGGCTGTGAATGCAGTTGGTAATACAATTCCGCCAATGTTTGTATTCCCCCGAATACACTTCAAGGATAATTTCATTGGAGATGGTCCTGTTGGATGTTTGCACAAACTGTAATTCTGATTCTGAAGGATAATAAAATCATTATATTCTTATTCTTTCAGTTTTCATTATATTCTTTTTCTTTTAGTTTTCTGTATATTCTTATTCTTTAAGATTTTATGCAATACTATTTGTATAACTCTGTGTGAAAAATAAATTTATTTTTGAAATTTCCTTGAATACCCTGTAACTATCCATGACTGTTACAAATGACACCACACTTGTTACAATTGACACCAAGTCGGTGTCAGTTGTAACAGTTGTCGAAGAATCCTGGAACATCCATTAACTTGATAACAACATCATTTTTCTGAGTTTTAATTTTTGGAGGCAATAGCCAATTTAGTACATAATCTTATAGAAGTGAAATCATCTTTTCAAAAAGTAGGATTAATTTTAAAAAAATTATTAAGTAAATTTTGTTACAATTGACACCTGTCTCCCCTACACGAGTTTTTTATTCATCAAAATGTGTTGTTTATATACTGTAATAGGTACCTTGGAGGAGATTTAACTTATTATGGAAAGCGTCGTCTATTTAACACGCATAATTTAATAAATAAAGTGCATTCTCATTGGAGAAAAGTGAATGAGCAGCTTGTTACATAGTTCATTTATTCTGCATATCCATAGTATATACAAATATATCATTATTCTGTTCAAAATATGTTTTTCGGAATAGACTATGTTGGTTATAGTACCTACGTACATATAGTACTTAAGAATCTATAGAAATATTTTCTACATGGAGGCTGTTAATTGTTTACTTGCTTTTCTACCCTACATACCGAAACTAGTTTGGGATATATATATATATATATATATATATATATATATATATATATATATTTATATATATTTATATATATATATATATATATATATATATATATATATATATATATATATATATATATATATTGTTTTTATTAGCAATAACAGGCTTATTGAAATAAAAATCACTTCATTGAATTGTTAACGTTTCGTCATGCAAATTCACGACTTTCTCAAAACTTTTGATTATGAAAATTTATATGACGTTTATTAATTCTAAACAAATTGAAATGTCAGGAAACAGAAAACTATGTTTCATAAAATATTTTCCATCTATGGCCGCCTTAGCAGTTGGGTCTGAAAATGTTAGATGGTAAGGGAAACCATAGAAACCCTTACCAACACAATGTTCGAAATGAAATTTTGAAAAATTGATAAAAGAATGTTTTATCAAATTTCTTGCATCTGTGACAAATTATGAAATTATGTGCTATTCAGCCTAATATCAGAAGTCAGGTCTGCTAATAATAGATATATAACATACAATAATAAGAATATATACGAATATTAACAACAGTAACGCATGAAGTACGTTTCGGTTGGACTTCACCTTCTTCGGATGGGTAAATTGATTACATTTTTCGAATACATTCAATAACAATCAAGATTTTTATATCAAATTAGGTAAACACTGTGGCAGAAAGCGGAAATACTCTGATGTATATATAAATAATTAGTTAGTTAGGGAATTCCATACAGAAATGCAAGTCAGATAGGTATATATATATATATATATATATATATATATATATATATATATATATATATATATGTTATAGCAGGCCATTGCAAGGAAAGAGAATTCTTCTATGAAATAATGAATTACAAGTAATAGTTACAAGTACAACTCCGAGAAGGAAATTATTGACAAAGCTTGGCAGAAGCATTTTTTTGAAGAACAAACTCCGCTTGGAGAAATTTGTGGTACCAACCAGTACCAAAATGGATGTCAAACCTAGGCATCTGTAGTGGAAGATATCGTTCTCTGGTCAGATCCAAGGAAATGGATGTATGTGATGAAGATGCGGAAGATTAACTGGAACAGCAAAATCAAGAACAGCCATGGAAGAGAGGAACTGAAGAACAAAGAGCATCAGACCCAAATCAATATACTGTCTTCCGAGTCAGAGATAGAAGATGCTTCTTCTTCATTAATCGCAGAAATCCTTTCTAATTAGATAGTCGTGAAAATGTTTTCAAACAAATACTACTCTAACAAAGTTCAAACAAATCGCAATAGCATCGTTTGGGAACATTAGATAATGTCATCTTCTATCGTCATCCTGAGGAGAATACAATCCCAACTTGCTTGAGACCAATTTTCATAAAAGTTTCTGATTCTGGTGAGAGCGACAAAAGCATGAAAAGTATAGAAGCCAGTAAAGAACTATTTTTGTATTGTTTTCATATTTTAGAGCTTGATCTGATTTGATTTCAATTTAATGATTGAAATAATGAGTATTATAACATTGAAATCCGATAGAAAAATTTATTTTTTTATTAATTTATTCAGTTTGATTATTTTACAACCCCATTAGTAAACCATATCAAGAAGAGTTTTAGTCACAAAGTAGGTTGATTAATTTAGCAAACTGAAGCAAGCAAATGGAATCCTATTAAAGAATAAATTACGAACACGTGGGCATCCGCAGAGGGTTCCGCACAACTTTAAGGGCCTCATTTAATTGTGGAAGACCCCGATTGCATTTTATACACTCTCTAATCGTAACAATCTTGATCTAATTGGCGGTGGGTAGGTAAATACAAATTCTCTCACCAACAGATTCTCTTAGAACTTAGAATAACTACCATAACCTTAGCTTCCTGAAATTATTCAGTATGATGTTCTTCAGTTATTAGTTGGGCGCAGTATCAATACAATAACCAAGTATTTATAGCATAGGTACATGCAAATTTAATGAAAATTCTATGAAATGGATGATTCATTTTCTATACTACTACAAAATAATGGAATATTTTTGTATATATATATAATAATAATAATAATAATAATATTTATTGAGTCCAAAAATGTTATTCTCCAACCACAAGAAAGACGGAGGGCTGAATAGACAAAAAATGGGACGAGTCAAAAATACATTTAAATTCAAACACAAGCTTAATCTAATTTTTAAATTTACACTTAAAATAACCTACAATAGTCTATAAACTACTTAATACTATATGGTTCACAGTTCACAATTAGTTTGTAAATTTTTTTCTTGAAGGCTCTATGTAAAGTAATTAATTGTATATTCCTTGGAAGAGTGCTGAACAATTTAATTGCTGAATACTCTGTTCTTTTCTCCCGAAAGGCTGAGTTATGTTTTGGAAAGAAATAAGGGACTATCTGCCTTGAGTTGTTCTTATTCCTAAATTCCTCAAAGTAGTACTTATTCTTATGAAAAAATACTAGCAGCTTAAAAATATATAAACCATATACTGTAAGTATATTGTTGTCTCTAAATAGTCCACGACATGACTGTCTGTAGGGTAGGATAAGAATTGTTCTCAGTACCCACTTTTGCGATACAAAAATTTCCCGGATATAAGATGAGCCTCCCCAGAAAATAATGCCATACGATAAAATCGCTTCATAATTACTATAATACATGATTTTAAGCACATTCAGGTTGACCTGCTCTCGTAACATAAAGAGGGTATAAGCAATTGTATTAATTTTTTTTCTCATTTGCTGTATGTGCAAGTCCCATTTTAGATGTTTATCAACAACCTTCACCTAGTCTCTAACAGGAATCAAATCAATTTTATTATTAATAACAATGGGATGACTAGTCTTGAATCTAACAGAGGAGAAAAGTATGGATTCAGATTTATTCAAATTAAGTGCAAATTTGCTGACACTACACCATTGTCTTATATTTTCCAAGATTATCCCTGACATAGAGAAGGCAGATCCGATATCAGCTGATTTCACTAAAAAATTTGTATCATCTGCATACATAACTGGCTTACAATTTTCTATAGAACAAGCTGCAGCTAGAGAATTTACATATATAACAAACGAAAGAGGCCCCAGGATACTACCCTGAGGCACTCCCATATAAATTTCCTCTTCCTCTGAAAAGTAAGGAACTCCCTTATTCGTCAGAACAACCTTTTGCTTTCTGCTACTGAGATAACTTGAAATTAAATTTAGTTGTTTGTCTCTAATTCCACAGGCATTTAATCGTTGAAGCAATGAAACATGCTCCACACAATCAAATGCCTTTGACAGGACGAAAAACAAGCCAATTGGAAATTCTCCCTTCTCCAATGCAATAATTACACCATTTATCAATTCAAAAATGGCTGTCTCAGTATTTTTGTTCTTAGTAAATCCATGCTGATACTTCGATACCACCCCAAACCTCTCGAAAAATCCCAATAACCTAGAGGCAAGAGTCTTCTCGAAAACCTTAGAGAAGGCTGTTAGCATACTAATTGGCCTATAATTAGTCAGATCCTCGGGATCTCCAGATTTGAACATTGGTTTAACAACAGCCATATATATATATATATATATATATATATATACATATATATATATATATATATATATATATATATATATATATATATATATATATATATATATATATATATATATATATATATATATATATATATATATATTTCAAAAGTAGTATATACATTAATACAAAGGTTTATGAAAACATTATACACATTTCTGAAATAAAATAGGCATGACGCACGTTTCCTTGAAACTTCACCTTCTTGAGATGCTAAATGCAAACTAAATATATTTTTCTGTTATATGAAATACAAGAAATACATAGATGACGAATTATGTAGAAGAAGGAATTCAAAGGTTAGTTACAAATAAATAGTGAAAAGGAAAAACCAATTCTGCTAGTCAGGTAGTTCGGTAATTTTGAAAAGATTCAGAAGGGGGCTTGTAGTATGATTAATTTGGCTATTCAATAGTCGACCTGAATGGTTGTATTTATTTGTCTGTAATGATTGTAGCAAATTGAGTTTAGTTCCCCTTATTTTCAGCATTTAATATTTTAAAGTCAAAATTGAATATGTGATTTTTTGTATTAAATGGTTTGCATAATATGAATCCGAATTTTGATTAACAAAGCTACGTTTGTGTTCTGAAATTCTAGTATGAAAGCTTCTGAAAGTTCTACGAATATAAAACTTATCACAATTACCACAATTAATTTTATAAACTCTAGATGATTTATCGTTTTCGTGAATTTTTGATTTATTATTTTTTATATGATGTCCTAAGTTATTTTCGGCATGGTATCATTCGCATTTATTTATTTCTTTTGGTCGATATAACAGAGAAATACATATATTTAGTTTGCATTTGCATCTGGCGAAGGTGAAGTTTCACCGAAACGTGCATCATGCGTATTTTATTTTATAAATAAGTAAATTGTTTTAATAAACCATTGTTTGTATATGTTCATTATTTTACATCATGAATCGGTCCATGACCATTATATTCTTGATAACTTCGTTATATGATGAGAACAATATCGTTTATTATCATCATCATATACGGATTATCTATGGCTGTCGCCGCCTCTCCGTACCCAGTTTCCAATTTCTTCTGTCGTAGCACAGATTTTCCTCTAAATTTCTCACTTCCGTAGCGTTATTTCACCAACTTCTTCTCGGTCTCACCCTTTTTCTTCTCTCTGGCGGTACCCATTCTAACATTTTTCTTGGTTATCTTTCTTGACTCATACTCTGGTCCGAACCCTGACAATTTTTTTTTTCTATTTCGTCAGTAATCTCTCTCGAAGTTCATATTTCTCTTAATTACTTCATTTTTCGCTCGTTCAAGTCTAGATCGCCTGCAGCTTCCTCTAAGAAAGTCCAACTCTGCTCATTAAACTGGGTGCGATTAGCAAAGTTGGACCTAGGACCAAGATAGTATTTCATGACTTTTTATGATGCTTGGCACCGATGAAATTGTTTTTGGTTCGAATTGGTTGGGGGGTTGACTCCCCTGGGGGCAAAATAAATCTTGTTTACACGATAACGGGAACAATTTTGAAGCAATAAGGTTGAAAGTTTGTAAATAGATAACTTCGTACAATATCTTGGATGGTATTCTTTTTTGTTCGAATTGGGGGGTTGACCGCCCTGCTTGGAAAATAAATCTTTTTTGTATGATAACTTGAACGAAATTGGTTTTGATTCGAATCGGTTGCGGGGTTGCCCCCGTGAGGGCAGAAATAAATCTTGTTCATACGATAACGGGCGCAATTTTGAATCAATAGGGTTGGAAGTTTGTAAATAGGTAGTTTCGTATGATATCTTGGATGGGATTGTTTTTGGTTCAAATTGGTTGGTGAGTTGACCCCCTGTGGGGAAAATAAATCTTATTTACAGGATAAAGGTCGCAATTTTGTAGCAATAGGGTTTGAAGTTTGTATCTAGGTAGTTTTGTATGATATCTTGAACTGGATTGGTTTTGGTTCAAATGTGTTGGGGGTTGACCTCCTGGTGGAAGAAATAAATCTTGTTTACATGATAAAGGGCGTAATTTTGGAGCAATAGGGTTGCAAGTTTGTGAGTAGGTAGTATCATATGATATATTGAATGGAATAGGTTTTAATGCGGTTGACCCCCCAGGGAAATAAAACTTGTTTACACGATAGAAGACGCAATTCTGGTACCATAGGGTTGAAACTTGTTTATTTCTATATGAATTGATTGTAGGGTTGACCCTCCGGAGGAAAAAGTAAATTTTATTTACACGGTAAAGGGCGCAATTTTATAGAAATAGAGTTGAAAGTTTGCTAGTACGTAGTTTGGTATAATACCTTGGATGTGATTGGTTTTGGTACGAATTGGTTGGGGGGTTGATCCCCCGGGGAGGAAATAAATATTGTTTACACATTAGAGAGCGCATTTTTTTTTATTTGGAAAGAAAATCATAATTTAATGAATATATATTTTAAACTGGATACGTTATGAAAACCTGCTCTTCTAATGCAGCTCGCTGCGATAAAGTTTTTTTTCTATTGACCTGACTTAGATCCCACACTTCCGCACCGAATGTTATAACACTGTATACAATGGTTTTGTAAATACGCATTTTGGTATCTTTCTTAATATCTCTATTACTTAAAACTGAGTTGAGTGCTCCGATAGTTTTCCTACCTTTAATAATTCGTTCTTGGACATCGTCTCTACTTGTTCCTTGTTTGTAGAAGAGGACTCCCAGGTATTTACATGTTTCCACACCTTTTATCATTCCTTTTTCTGAAGGTAAGTTGTTACGTTCGTCATTTCCTATTATCAAGTACTTTATACTTGTTCAAATTAACCCTTTTAGGGCAACTGGTTAGCTAGGAAGACCACAGTTTGTTAGTCATGAGTAAAACTGCTCGTTGGCTATTTAAGTATACCAGTGTGTTTTGTGGGTTGTCTAACATAGCAAAATTTAACGTGTTCATCGAAGACACACCGAAATAAGTCGAAGCGCGTATAACGTGCATTTGTTCACTATAGTTGGACACTACTCAGAGGATCTGCTGAAACTGTGTGTATTTGTTATTTTTATTTATGAATGGTAGAAAAATGGCTCCAAAGTTATTTACCTATATCTTACTTATGCATTTTCATGAATATATTGAACGTAAATGTTTCCTTTTTTTCGAAATTACTAATTTTGTTGGGGTCTTCTGAAGTGACCACTGGGCACTTACGTAATCGTGTTATCTTATTCTAGTTCTGAGAAAGCAAGTTTGGAGTACCTACCTACTGAATAGGGTTGCCAATTTTCGAAAGGACCAACCCGGGAGATTTTTTTAAGGAGTTTAGTAGGGAGGGGGTTGAAGCAAATGTCAATCATTTATTTATTTTTAATTTATATATAGGTACTCTGCTTCTAATATTTGACAGTTTTTTACTACAAAATCATGATCATTAAAAATCGAAGTTTGATTAGTAGAGCGCGGTTTCGTATAATTTCAAAAAAACTGGGGAAATTAGTCACCCCGGGAAGTCGGGAGGTTGACCATTATTACCGGAGTCATCCGGGCAATCCGGGAGGGTTGGGAACCCAATAACTGAATATTTAGAAAATCTTCATGCAGATGAGTTCTATGATTTGTAAGAAATGTTCAGCGTGCAAAGTAGAATTGTGTTTGAAACATGACAAAAACTGTTTCATGTTATATTAAAATCCTACTGGTTATGTGGAGTGACCACATCCTGCAGGATAATCCTTGCGTTTTTTATTATCAAACCATACATAATATTTTTTCCACAAAAAAATAATTTGGACCGGAAAGGGTTAAATAACTATTCTTATAAAAATTTCAAAGTAGCCATTATCCGAATGAAACTTAAAACTCCAAATTCAATTCGCCATTTATGGTCAAGTGGTCGAAACTTCAATACAGTGAAGTGTCATAGAAACAATTTCTGATATTAAGCATTGTGTAACAAAAACTGCTTTCACTATACTATAACGTAGTAGCTTAAAATTCCATCAATTGTTCAATTTTACAAAGTAATGCACTACAGAGTTGAGAAAGATCTAGGATTTGATCCAATAATGACAGTGTTTAATATGGAAAGAGAATTTGTTCGAGTTGGTTTATACGGAAAGTTTCACATTCACCACAACATTCGTAATCTCCACTTTTGTCCATTAGTTAATTGGCAAAACTGGATACATTCAGTAAATGCGAAACTTTCTATGAAGATGCAACAGAAGAGAATGGAGAACGTAAGAAATCATCAATAATAATAAACATTCCAGTAGTATTTCTGACAATGGATTAGACACAACTTTATCACAAAATTTTGGACCAATTGGGTCGATACGTGATGTGAATCAATAAACATATTAAAATAATCGGTTATAGAAAAAACTTCACATTCACTGAATAAAATAAGCATGACGCACGTTTCGGTGATACTTCACCTTTTTCAGATGCTTAATGCAAAATAAATATATTTCTCTGTTATATCGAATACAATAAATAAATAGATGCTACAGAATACGTTGAATCATTTGGCAGAATGGTCAATGGAAACAGGATTCATCCTCTCTACACACAAAAGTAAAGTTATGATATTCACTAGACGCCATACTCAAGATGAAAGAGTTAATACACAAATTTATGGAAACAAATTAGATACAGTTAATCAACACAAGTTCTTGGGGCTTACATGGGACAACAAACTAACATGGCGTCCACAAGAGAGAATGTACAAAAAGAATTAACTTACTACGTGTCCTTTCACACAGATCATGGAGAGCTGATGAGGACACATTGTTGAAAGTATACAGAGCAGATATAAGGTCGAAACTGGAATATGGTGCAATAATCTACTCATCTGCTAATAAAAAGGAATTGAGAAAGTTGAATACGATACAAAATGTAGCCCTCGGAATTTGTTTGGGGCATTCCCAACCAGCCCCATAATTAGTATTCGTAGAGAGGCATACGAGCTTCCACTAGACCTAGGAAGGCAGTGTAATTTATTACAGTATGCAGCAAAAATTTCAGCATATCACAACAACGAACTATTCAACAAAGTATATGTCGAGAAATATAATTCAAATAAACACACCCCAAACCCCCATCACAGATATTTGAAACATCCGACATAGAACTATTACAGAACACAACACAAATTATGCCTCTGAAAATCCCTCCGTGGAAATTGACTAAAGCTATAGTGGACTTATCACTGACAACTCTCAGAGAAGAAAGCTCTGCAGGACCGATAATGAAGCAGAGAACAATGGAAAAAATTTGTAGTTACGGCTCTAATGTAACTATATACACAGATGGATCAGACAGCGACCACAACGTTGGATGTGCGGTGTACTCGGAGAATATGGAACTGAAATACAAACTGCCATCAACATGCACCATAAACACTGCAAAATTAATAGCAATCTGGAAAGCCTTAGAACAGATAGAGATGACAAGCACAGACCATCAGCGCATATTCATTTGTTCGGACTCAATGGCAGCTCTCAAATCATTGAAGATACAAAACTGTAACTCTCCTCTAGTGATAGAAATATTGAGCATTATACATCGATTGCATGAGAATGGTGTTTCAGTAATATTTTGGTGGATCCCATCTCATATAGGAGTGCTTGGAAATTAGAGAGCAGACATTTTAGCAAAAACGGCATCTGAAGAATCAACACAAATAGAAAATTATCAAACCCCGGAAGATGTGAGGTCATATTACAAGTCCAGGGCACTCAAACTATGGCAAACCCGATGGTCGCAACAAAGATCTAAGCTCCATGAATGCGAAAAAACGGTCAATAAATCCCCAGTAACACCACTAAATCGTAAGGAATAAATTACTTTGAGAAGATTACGCATAGGCCACACAGCCATCACTCACGAACATCACTTAGAAGGAACTGAACCTCCAATATGTACCACGTGCAATCACAACCTTACCGTGAAACAAATCCTTATAGATTGCCCTAGATTCGATGAAGAAAGAAGAGCAATAGCATTGGGAAATAACCTAAAAGATGTTCTGGATGTGGAAGTGACTATCCACAGGCAATTGTTCCATTATCTGAGTGCTATAAATATTGTAAATGATATTTGAAACTAATAATTTGTTAATTTTGGATAGTACGAGGTGTAAATGACCTAGTCGAAACACCTCAAATGCATAGAATTGTTTTCACAAATAAAAAAGATAAAGTAAATAGATGACAAATTGTGTAGAAATGGTAAATAGAGGGATGGTTACAAATAAATAGTAAAATAAGAAAAACCTATTCTAAACTGCTAGTCAGGTAGTTCGGTAATTTTGAAAAGATTCAGAAGGGGGCTTGTAGTATGATCAATTTGGCTATTTAGGCCAAGCTACAGAGATTTTTTCATGTAAAAAGTGTTAGAGGAAAACCAGCTGCGCCATTGTTTGTAAAATAGTTCCATATGATATAGTGATATGTTTTTCACTCGACTTTATTATTTATAACTTTGTTATTAACAATTTTATGCTAAAAATTGCATTTTTTTAGTTTTTGCTTATAAAAATGAAACTATCAAAGTAAACGTCATGGTGTCAATAGACTAATTGTAGAAAATGAAAAGACAAAGAAAATGAGAAGTAGGACGACTCGATCACACCCTTAGTTTGAGAGGAAATCGGAAAAAACCGGCCGAAATGCAGTTTTTTCAAAAATTCTTAACTCGCTTATTTTTTGAGTTGCAGCGTAGATCCTCCGGTCAGTATTAGCTATTGATATAAACTTCATTTGTGCGAAGATCAGAAACTGTCCGATGCATAGTTTTTGATCTGTGGCCAGTTGATTATGTTACTATGCAATTTTCCAGCAGACCTGAATGCGACAGTTATGGTCCTATTTCAATTTACTAAAAAGATTTTGAAAGTAGAATTCTCATAGTTCAATACGTTCATCTTGGTTTTTCATAAAAACGCTGAGAAATATGTTAAAAATAAAGCTGAACATGACGAAAAACGGCCGAGCGCGTGAGAGTAGTTGAAGAGTTAATTGTAAACCCAATTATTATCTGACAACGTTTAGAAATTACTGTCATGTTCAAAATGCCGACGCTTTCGAATGTCATACTTCTCCTTGCCTGCTGCTCTACCCCCACTCTTCAACTACTCTCACGCGCTCGGCCGTTTTTCGTCATGTTCAGCTTTATTTTTAACATATTTCTCAGCGTTTTTATGAAAAACCAAGATTAACGTTTTGAACTATGAGAATTCTGCTTTCAAAATCTTTTTAGTAAATTGAAATCGGACCACACCAGTCGCATTCAGGTCTGCTGGAAAATTGCATAGTAACATAATCAAATGGCCACAGATCAAAAACTATGCAACGGACAGTTCCTGATCTTCGCACAAATGAAGTTTATATCAATAACTAATACAGGCCGGAGGATCTACGGTAAAACTCAAAAAATAACCCAGTTAAAAATTTTTGAAAAAGCATTTTGGACGGTTTTTTCCGATTTTCTCTTAAACTAAGGGTCTGATCGAGTCGTCCTACTTCTCATTTTCTTCGTCTCTTCATTTTCTACAATTAGTGTATTGACACCATCACGATTACTTTGATAGTTTCATTATTATGAGCAAAAAACTAAAAAAAAGCGATTTTTTTCATTAAATTGTTAATAACAAAGTTATAACTAATAAAGTCGAGTGAAAAACATATCACTATATCATATGGAACTATTTTACAAACACTTCTAACACTTTTTACACAAAATGCTCCCTACAAATCTCTGTAGCTTGGCCTAATTCAATAGGAGACCTGAATGTTTCTATTTATTTATCTGTAATGATTCTAGAAAATTAAGTTTTATACCCTTACTTTTAGCATTCGATATTTTAAAGTCGAAATTGAATGTGTGTTTTTCTTGGATTAAAGTGTTTACATAATTATCAATCAGAAGTCGGATTCACATTATGCAAACCATTTGATCCAAGAAAATCACATATAAAATATTAAATGCTGAAAATAAGGGAACTAAACTTAATTTTCTAGAATCTTTGCAGACAAATAAATACAAACATTCAGGGCTCCTATTGAATAGCCAAATTTATCATCCTACGAGCCGCCTCCTGAATCTTATCAAAATTACGGAACTTCCTGACTAGCAGCTTAGAATGGGATTTCCCTATTTTATAATTATTTGTAACCATCCCGTCTATGTATTCTTTCTACACAATTTGTCATCTATTTACTTATTTTATTCGATATAACAGAGAAATATTTTTAGTTTGCATTTAGCATCTGAAGAAGGCAAAGTTTCACCGAAACGTGCGTCATGTGTGTTTTATTCAGTAAATGTGTAAATTGTTTTTATAAACCATTATTTTAATATGTTTATCACAAAAGTCAATAAATGAAAATCCGGTTATATTTTGATATCAGCTGATATAGGCAATAGAATGGATATACAAGGGAAACATTTTTCCAATCTGTAAGGAGCAGCGACGTCTTACAACAGTTGAATAATTGGAAACGTATGTTTATTGGTCACTAGGTAAATAAGAATAAAACTGAACAAACAGTGTATTTTCCATTGATTATTTTTTTTCATCTAAATTTTCGGCTATTTCAGTTATCTCATTTATAATTTTTATCAATGTCAGAATGATGGAGAACCAGAAAATGTTAGTAACTATTAGTTTCCTAGTAGATTTAAATGGAAGAAACTGGATTATATAGTTTCATTTTAATGACGCAGAGCTAAAACCTAAAAATAATTCAGCCCTATTTGTAGTAACTTTTATATGAGGCAGCTTGTTAAAACTTAAGATAATGGATTTATTCTGTTCTCTCAGTTATCCCAGGCCCAAGGCTAAGCTTGAGACGTTCAAATTAAGAGAATAAGAGAAGCGGTCTTTTCCAAATTCCAGTTTTTAATGAACTAGTATAATAACGGTGACAAGATCCGAAAGAAAATTTATAGAGGAAAACGTCAATGCCAATTTCATTAAACATCCGAAGCTATCAGCTATGTGATATTTAACTGAAGATTTGCTTATACTCTTTTCATGTTCATAAAGAGACATACAGATACATTAAAAGGATTGAAAGTTTGATAAAAGAATTATTTCCAAATTTCACCGACTAAATCCCAAAGTGCTTATTATCTGGCAGTAAGGGTAGTTGGGAAGCCCTGAAAGAGTATTCTAAAATTTATTAGCAGTCCATTTGAAGTGTAATTCAATTCCCATGATGCTTTATAACCGCACTTATACACACACTCGCACATACGCATGTATATATATATATATATATATATATATATATATATATATATATATATATATATATATATATATATATATATATATATATATATATATATATATATATATATATATATATATATATATATATATATATATATATATATATATATAAATATATATATAAATATATATATATCTATATATATATATATATATATATATATATATATATACATATATATATATATATATATATATATATATATATTATATATATATATATAATATATATATATATTATATATATATATATATATATATATGGATATCTATTCTTGAAGCAAATTAAATTCCCTACAAATTGATGTAATACAAGCGGTTTCCTTGCTTGTAATCGTGCCTCAAACATTACTAAATTTTTTCCATTTTTTGTTGATATTTTGGATTTTTGTAAGTATCATAAATATAAATATTTTTATTTATAAAATTACTCATTCTTGAAGGAAATTCAATACTCTACAAAATAGGTTTCTCAACATTTTCCATTAAATTCACTACTTTTGAAGTTATTCGACGCAAAAAAAGATATGTTACTTTTGAATTTAACTTCAACGTCGAATAACTTTAAGAGGAGTGCATTAAGTGAAAAATGTTCGGAAACCTTTTTTTGTAGAGTATTGAATTTATTTCAAGAATAAGTATTTTGATCAATAAAAATATTTATATTTTTGGAAGTTACAAATATCCAAACTATCAACAAAATATTGAAAAAAACGAATCAATATATAAGACTCGGTTATAACGACAGGGCTCGTTTAACGTCTATTTATTAAGGAAGCGTTTTTACAGGGAATTTAATTTCCTTCAAGAGTGAATATCGATTAAAATTTTCAGATTGACGTTTTACGAGTTTTAGGTAAAAAAATGCGGGTACTGTTAAAAAACAACTAACCATAGCGATACACCCCTTAATATCGTAAGGGCTCGAATTTTCATGATAACATTTTTTTTTGGCATCATGAAAAATATTTTCAAGTTTTTCTCGAAGGTAATATGATTTGAAATTGGAATAGATGCTAAGAAATGGAAAAGTATACCACGAGCTCGGTAAGTAACGCAATAAAATCGATTTTTAAAACGAACGGAGAAAATGCTCGACAATGCATTCTATGTAAACGAAATAAAATTGATAGTACAAAATGTCTGAGAGAAATTCTGTCTAGATTTTCTGTGCGAGAACAAATTTCTTTCAGAACGAGTTTCTCTTTCGTGATACTTCACTCATATATCGTGAAATAAATGATTAATAAATATTTTTTTATATTCAATGGTCGACTAGGGAAATAACCTAAGCTTTCAGTATATTTAATTATGTGCTTAATATTTGAAAGATTTTGTGAATTGTGTATTGATGAGGAACTGATATGTATAGCATATTTGATGAATTCCTTCATATTAATTACAAATAGTATTGATAACTTCATCATTGTCTATAATTGTGTATAATAAACGTCATATGTAGTAGTTTATGAGAAAAATAGTAATGTAGAAAACTAAACTTAGTTTTTGACTTACTTACATTCAAAGAGTTTACTCCTTACGCATTTTCAAGGAAGTTTTCTTTCCAATATACTGAGTACTATAACTGAAAAATGTATGCTACCATTCTATATTGAAATAAAAATTTTACTAACTATGATTGAAGTGAAAACTCCTTTGTAATATTCAATCTCTGTACTCGACTAAGCATGTTCTAATAAGAAAATAATCGTATTATACAATATTTTTTTATAATTCATTAAATCATTTCAATGATATCTAGTTTTCTTTCGGAAAATCTAAGAAAAAATTAAAAGAAGTTCTTGCTGGATGGACAGAAAAAGCGAGAGACTCAGTTTTTGGCTTACTTAGATTCAAGGAATTTACCCCTTACACATTTGTACGGAAGTTTTCCTTCCAATATACTGAGTACTATAACTGAAATATAAAGGTATGCTGCTATTCTATATTGAAATAAAAATTGTACCAATCATGATTTAAGTGAAAACTCATTTGTAATATTCAATCTATGTTCTCGACTAAGCATGCTTCAATAAGAAAATACTCGTATTATACAAATTTCATTATATCGTTTCAATGACATCTAGTTTTCTTTCGGAAAATCTAAATTTTAAATTTTATCTAAATTAGTCCAGTCGTTTAGGAGTACAGTAGAATTATTCAAGAATATTATACAAAACTATAACTAGGATAATTGACATACATTTAAAACCTCCCTATTTTTAGTATAATAATATATAAATAAGCCAGAAACAAACAAATAAAATTAAATTGCACTAAAATAGGTTAAGCTACCTTGAGAGGAATTAAGAATAGTAAAATGAAAAGTAATGAGAAGAATCATAGGGTCAGTAAAAGCTGACATTGAACACAGGCAAGAGATGAACTATAAAATATTGAGAGAAAAAAGGAAACACACGTGTTTCATTCCTCCCTGAAGTATGTGTCAGGGAGGCGGGCAGCTTGAGTTTGGGATTAACTCCTTCAGCCAGATCAGAGGATACACTTGTATGTACAAGTGCATTAAGGATAGGTGAGACGGGATATTTGTGGAACATAGGAAGTGTGGGTAGGGTTCAGAGGATTAATACTGGCCCAGCATTCACCTTATAAGTTTGCAAGCAGTGACTTACATTACCATGCGAAAACCTCTGAAAAAAACTCATGGCAGACCAGTCGGCCCCGGGGTTTGAACCCGAGACCTCCCAAATATTAGCCAGCGTACCTAACATACTCGACTAACTAGCTTGGTTAAAATATTGAGAGAAAGGAACGGCGATTATATAGTGAAAAGAATAAAGCAGCAAAGAAAAGAATGGCTCTGCCATGTATGGAGAAGAGGAGAGCGTGGTATGGTCTTCTCAGTGCTGCAGTGGGAACCAGGAGGTAGGAGAAGGCAAGAAAAGCCCCCATCTAGGTAAGTCAAAGAAAGATGGGTATTTAAGCATGATAGGTAGGCCTCGCTGGATGGAAAGAAAAAGCGAGGGAAGGCACCCTATGAAGAAAAATAAGAGAGAAAATATTGAAATGATGGAGATTGATCAAGTTCTGTAACCAGAACAGTGATAACGGAGGGAATGCTCATTAAGAGTGCTTAGAAGTTTTTTACCTAGTTATGTACATTATTATTCTCAATGCTATAATTATCATTATTATCACGAGAATGTTTTTAACACAATTCTGCTGAACTACAGGGATCTTCGTTGGAGGAAGAG
Source organism: Cynegetis impunctata (assembly GCA_030704885.1). NCBI lineage: Eukaryota > Metazoa > Arthropoda > Insecta > Coleoptera > Coccinellidae > Cynegetis > Cynegetis impunctata. The sequence goes on along the minus strand of JARQZK010002200.1, from coordinate 81,611 downwards.
TGATAACTATCGACACAGTTTTGGCTGAAATACCCAATATTTTGGGTCGAGAGTTAAATAAATTACTCCTACATTCCTGAAATTATACTCGAAAGTCATCTATTTCTTTGTTTTGTTGAAATCATTCATTTAATCATCCGAATTTGGAGAATGCATACGAACCAGTAAATCCGACAGTGAAAATGTTTGTATAAGAAATGAGAACTACTGGATTTATAGCAAATATCGAAATTCCAGTATATCATGACAAAACCCTGAAAACAAAGTGCATATAATACAAACATTCGACGCTCAAGGGTAAATTCAGTCCAAGGGGCCTGTCAGGTCACAATCAATGTGGAATTATCAAATGGATGAATACAAAATGAAATCAAAGCATTGCGGATTCAAGCTATCAAAGTGAAGGACTTGAATATAATTTCACAGAAGGATATTGATGACGACAGTAATACTATTTGTTCGAATCAAAAAGTGACTGAATCTCTGAAACTCAAGAACAATTGAACACAAAAAGAATTTTTAGGAATATATTTTGAGAGAAAAGGCGTTCAATAGGTAGCATTCGCATTTGTTCATTTGAAGATATATTTATTTTGCATCAATGAAGTAAACTTTCACAATTCAAATTATCAAGTTTCAAATACTCGCGATTGATTATCGTGTTTAATATTAATCTATCAAGAAGAAAATTACCTTCCGAGAATTGAATTTCATAGCCTATTATTGCTAAAGAAAAACAAGTAAATTGATATATATATATATATATATATATATATATATATATATATTTTTATATATATATATATATATATATATATATATATATATATATATATATATATATATATATATATATATATTTATTTATATATTTATATATATAATATATATATATATATATTATATATATATATATATATATATATATATATATATATATAGATATATATATGTATATATATATAGATATATATATATATATATATATATATATATATATATATATATATATATATATTTATATATATACATATATATATATATACAAATATATATATATATATATATATATATATATATATATATATATATTTCGCAGTACCTATTGTCACCCCACCGGTCCTTATTACACCTAATCTATTACCTCTGGAAATACGTTCTGAAATAACCTTAACGAAGTTTAAAAGGAGGCTCAAACAGGCTCTTATTAAGGAAGTTTGTAGAATTCTAAAATTATTTTTGACGCTGTTAGCATCTTTTATACTTATATTATTCTTGAATATACTTTATGTTAACTTTGACTTGTCCTAAACATATTACTGTGATTTGAGGATCAATAATGTTTATCCTTATTATCATTATTACTATTAATGAGCTGAAATTTGGCATTCAGAACGAAACTATCAGTCAAAATATTGAAATTTTAAAACATTAAACAATGGAGCGGCGGGGAGGTGAATGGGCGAACAATGGCAAAAGATGTAGCATATAATTATGAACAACAAACATGATAATAAATAAGGCGACTATTTAAATTTTAATATGCGGCAATTTTGGTTCGATTATCGTAAAAAAGCTACAATTATAGTTTCTTTTATGTATTTAATACAACTCCATAGTGGTGGGTGAAAACCAACAATCGTGTTCTTCGTTTTATATACAGGAATACCTAGATGCTTACCCTATTAAGTAAATCAATATCAAAGAAACTGTATATTTGTGGGTGCAAAAATCCTTCAAAAGCCAACATTTGACTGAACTTTCCAAATTCTGATAGTTTCGATCTGCCTCGAAAACAATCTAAGATAAAAAATTTCAGCTCATTTGTTCTGATGGCGTCTGCAGATGTCAATAAGTACCGAAGAAACTACGAAAATCTGATTCCAGAAGGTCTAAAATGAATATAAAAATTATTTCGGCACTTTACTGTTGACTTTGGATACAGTGCAATCGTCTATTTTAAGAGGAAATACGATGACAAACTTGACCTTCCTTTAACTAAATGTTAGTAGTGACGATAGTTTGAAAATAAGATGGCAAACTTATTAAATAGGTCAACAAATATGTCATCATCTTCTAAAACCTACAAGTGAACAAATGGTGAAACAACCAGAACTACTTAACGCTTCCTCTTCCGAAGAACACATGCTTCATTTGGAGAACATAATTATGAAATTTTGTAGCTTGAATCTGTGTAATTTGAAGTGAACTACAAAATCATCTACGAATGCAGTGTTGAATATTTTATCAGATAATTGAGAAGATTGATTTTTTTTATAAAAGGATATAAACCAATCAGCACATACATCTATCGAACTATTTATTTCCGGTATTCGTTCAGAGGATACGGATTGTGACTCGTAATTGATGGTTTCTCCAAGAAATTGATGAAATTGTGTGTCAAAGAATGACAAATTGTAACGAAATAACGTGCAGCCGTATCCCCATCATACAATCGAACGATATGTATCTTCAGTTAGAGGATTCAGCTCTACCAAAGTCAAGCAACTGAAAGTTTTTGATGAGATGTCCGTGAAAATTTTATTTGAGTTATCCGTAAGATGTTTGAAGAACTCTACTGGGTGGAATAATATAGTTGAAATATATAAATCTTTTCGGATTTTGAAGAAATTTATTGTGCAGGAAGGCAGCATAGACAAGACTTATATATATATATATATATATATATATATATATATATATATATATATATATATATATATATATATATATAGGTATATAGATATATATATATATATTATATATATATATATATATATTATATATATATATATATATATATATAAATATGTATATATAGTAGAGTCGATAATTTGGATTAATTATAAAAGAGCCCTGTTCATATTGTCAAAGTTTACAGAATTTCGAAATTAAACAAAAATGGTAATTTAGATGTCTCAAACATGAAGAAAACTTGGGTTATCTAGTATTTCAACTTTGGGGTAAAATAACTGATAACATAAATAAAACCATTAATTAACCAAATTAATACAGTTATAAATTGTTACAGCTTCTAAAGTATATGTTGTTTATTTATGAACTATAGTATCAATTCGCTTCTCTGAAATCCAGATTATGAACGGTCAGAATTTTGAACGTCCGAATTTTCGACGCTCTACTGCAGGGGTGCTCAAACGGTCGATCGCGATCGACCGGTCGATCGCGGAAACTTTCAGAGTCGATCGCGAGGCGCATAGGAACACCGCCCCCGCTAGAATGTGGCAGCACAGTGTTTCTGAAGTGCAAAAAATTAATTTGTTTCTTATTTAGTAACACTAAGTTGGTCGATCGCTTTTCACCTAAATATTTTTTGGTAGATCGCCAGCACTGTAAGTCTGAGCACCCCTGCTCTACTGTATAGATAATATATATATATATATATATATATATATATATATATATATATATATATATATATATATATATATATATATATATTAAAAATTAAATAATAAGAAAACAACTTGTCTAAAAACCACAAAATGAAAATAACTTTTTATTCGACTAGTTTCGCCTGTTACAGCATTATCAAGACTGAATACAGTCTTGATAATGCTGTAACAGGCGAAACTAGTCGAATAAAAAGTTATTTTCATTTTGTGGTTTTTAGACAAGTTGTTTTCATATTATTTAATTTTTAATATAAATATGAACTACCACAGAGTTGATTCATCATCCATCGAATTTAAATATATATATATATATATATATATATATATATATATATATATATATATATATATATATATATATATATATATATATAATCTTTTGATAATTATTAGCAATAACAGGCTGGTTGAATCTTAAAAAACTCGATTTTATTAATAAACCACAAATAAGTGATTTTCTTCCATAACAGAGGATTTTATTATAAAAATTTCATTAAAAACGGCTACTTCCATATAAACGAACTATACCGATAATTTTTGCTTTACTTGTTTAATATTTTCCCAAAACTAATTTTCTTTTTTAATATTAATTTACTCTTTCTGAGATCTCTCGGATGGAATTAATCGCCTCCGTGGCAAAGTTTGACCAAATCTCCCATACCGGAGAGTTCAAACAATAAACCACAAATAAGTGATTTTCTTCCATAACAGAGGATTTTATTTATTAAACTATTTTCATCTCCAAATTTTCAATCCAATACTTAGCTACGCCGTTCTGATGAGGACCAAAGAGTCCGAAACACGTGTCAACGGCTGCTTCCATATAAGCGTACTATTCCGATAATTCTACTCCACTTCTTTAATGTTTTCCCATAACTAATTTCTTTGTTGTTAGATAAATAGTACCCTATTATTATTATTTTCAAACATTACGTAGGTAAAGGTTTCTTTGGTTTCCCTTACGATCTAATGATAAGAATTTTGAATATTAATATTAGACTAAAAATCAATTACAAAGCAGCCCTGTTTTATTCAATTTTTTCAAATCAATAAATGTCAAAGTAATTTCAATTGCGAATGTCATGGTGAGGCGTCAACTTTTTGATAAAATCGAGTTTTTTAAGATTCAACCAGCCTGTTATTGCTAATAATTATCAAAAGATTAAAAATAGATCACAGGCAACAACAATTCGAATAAATATATATATATATATATATATATATATATATATATATATATATAGTATATATATATATATATATATATTATATATATCAATATCTATATATATATATATATATATATTAATATATCAATATCTATATATATATATATATATATATATATATATATATATATATATATATACGCACACAAACAGATATCTGTAACGTCAATAATTTAATTACTTTGCAATTATTTTTACCAAATTACATAATTTAGGAATGTTCAATAAAACAGACTAGAAAACAAAATACAAAGCCTCACAAAGAAAATGTACGAATCTCGCGAATGTCTGAATATTCAGAAGCATCGCAAAGTCGGGGGTTATCAATATAAGTTTTATTTCAGCTCGTATTTTGCGATGACTAGAGCAAAAGGAATCAACAAAATTTTTGAGGAAATATGTCTGCCACTAAAATTCATATTCATGAAATAACAGATACGAAATATACAACCAATTGAACAAGTGCAGGAATATGAATCAACAGTACTCAAACTCGTAGATATCGACATTTTAGTATCAACATGAATAAATTTTAATGAATATCGTTTTCAAATATTTGAATAAAAAGTAATAACTTGATTTAGAGCGGAAATATTGAATCATGTTCGAATCAAATAATTCTTCATCTGTACCCGGTATTACAGAAATTCATAAAGAGTTGTAATTATAAAACTTATATATACCTGAGATTGAATTCTCGCACATCACTTGGTGAAACATCATAAAGAATAAAGTATAAACTTTAAAATAAAAACACTTGGCTTATGTTTCACAATATAAAAAAAATATTTAGATACTGTATTTAGCAGTAATAAAAAGTCGACATGTTTCGAGCTATGAACTCATTATCAGTCTTGATAATGAGGTCATAGCTCTTAGACTTCAAGATTGAATTCTCGCACATCACTTGGTGAAACATCATAAAGAATAAAGTATAAACTTTAAAATAAAAACACTTGACTTATGTTTCACAATTTAAAAATATTTAGATACTGTATTTAGCAGTAACGAAAAGTCGACATGTTTCGAGTTATGAGCTCATTATCAAAACTGACTACAGGAGAGTATTGCAACGTAATTTATAAAACAGACAAAAGCAAAGGTGATACCTGAAAATCAATTTGTTCGTTTACAAGGGGTAATTGACTATTATGGGCGGAACTTATTTCGAGAATTTCAAGAAGGTCAAGGCGTTTTCCTTTGTTACCTGAATGTAACAACAAAACCAAATTGTTACATTCAGGTAACAAAGGAAAACGCCTTGACCTTCTTGAAATTCTCGAAATAAGTTCCGCCCATAGTAGTCAATTACCCCTTGTAAACGAACAAATTGATTTTCAGGTATCACCTCTGCTTTTGTCTGTTTTATAAATTTTATAAATTACCTTGCAATACTCTCCTGTAGTCAGTCTTGATAATGAGTTCATAACTCGAAACATGTCGACTTTTCGTTACTGCTAAATACAGTATCTAAATATTTCTATATTGTGAAACATAAGCCAAGTGTTTTTATTTTAAAGTTTATACTTTATTCTATATATATATATATATATATATATATATATATATATATATATATATATATATATATATAATATATATATAATAATATATATATATATATATATATATATATATATATATATATGCCACATTTAGATTGAACTATTTTAATAACATATTATACCTATTAAAACAATGGTTAAAAATAACAATTTACACATTTAAAATGTGTAAATTGTTATTTTTAACCATTGTTTTAATATGTTTATTAATTTACACCAAATATATATATATATATATATATATATATATATATATATATATATATATATATATATATATATTCTTTTAGACATTTGAGACAAATTTGATGGTATTTTAACAAAACTAATTTTGATTTTACTATGTTTATTTAACACTGCGATTGCAATTTCGGTCACTAGACCATCATCGGGCAGATTGAGTTAAGAACTTATGTTCTTAACTCAATCTGCCCGATGATGGTCTAGTGACCGAAATTGCAATCGCAGTGTTATATTTTTCAAAATATTTTGTGATAATAAACGTAGTAAAATCAAATTTAGTTTTGTTAATCATGTTAAATTATCACGTAGTAACGACGGATTCCATCAACTATTTGATGGTATTTTGATTATTTCATATATGTGTACCCTTACCTTATCAAAACAATTGGATCCCAATGCTTCGCCCTTTTTATCCACTGATTTTTGCTTGATCATCGAGTGTCGACTTTCCGAACTGTGCAAATTACTATCAATCGAAGGGATTCCTAATTCTTTGTCTTCAGGCAACACTACAACTTTTAAATTTATGTCGTTGATATTCTCATTTGACTTACATTTCTTGTGTTTAATTGCAGAAATACCCTTTTGCGAAAATAATAAATTGGACTGATCACTTAGATAGCTACTTTTGATTTTGTTATTACGATTACTAGAGTTCTCACAAGAGATTTCACTTGCTGGAGCATCCTCAGTCGCATTGATAGGTGTTGAAAATTCTTTAGTTTTTTTGAATGTAGAGATGATAGAACTATGACACGGTGATAATTTAGTGCCTACATCATAAAAAGATGAGTTTTCATTACTAATAGTTTGCTCACATACGACCTTTTCTTGTTTTGTTATGTTACGAATTGTCCATTCATTATTAGCATTTCGTGTTCCTCTAAAGGTAGGAGGATCGGTTATTACGGGTTTTAAACGAACTGATCTGCCTGGTTTTGGAACAGCGCCCCTTTTTTTAATTTTTAGAGAGGTTTCAGCCAATGGTATTGGCGATTTTCTGAATACGTTAGGGTCAGTGGGTTGACATACGCAGGCAAGCATCTTGAAGGCTACATGCAGCCATTGGGTATCATCGTCTCAAAAAACTGAAAGGAAACCTGACTGAAATATTTTTACAAGTGTTTCTTCAATGTAATTTTTCTAAAGAGGGCTGTTGTGGGTAGCAGAAAATGAATTAAATTGAATCTTCTTGAATTACAAATTGAGCTAGTTTATCTTTGACTAGAGCTAACAGTATTATTCGCATAATATGTCCGGGTAAAACCCGGACAAATTTTGTGTCCGGGTGTGTGAAGCTTGAGTGTCCGTGACGTAGATGAGCTATTAAATGCAAACCAGTTGGGCTGAATTTTTTCGAAACATCTATATTCTTAACTGCGCAAACTTGCATAGTAATATTTTTGTATACCAGCTCACAATGCGAATGTAGAGTGAGTTTTTTCGCTAGGGTCGCAGTAATAAAGAAAGCAGAGAAACTTGCTAAATACACATACGCTTTCTTCTCTGATCAAAATAAAGTCTAATTTTAAAGATTTGAGTTGCTCCGACTTTTAAAAATTGATGATGAAAAATAAAGACATTTTGGGAAAAATTGGCAAGTCTGAAAAATTCCAAGTTAAGTTGAATTAGTAAAGAGAACTTGATCTCGTTAAAATTAAAACTTGTTACTTACTTTTGATTTATATAGTTCATAAATAATTCAGACTTTTGGGTACCTAACCTATCTAATCGAACTAGATGACCTATCCTATAATTTGCTATTGCAATGTAGAATCTAGTCTATTTGATTTTTGATCCACCAAAAATTATCGTCAAGAGTTGTTTTTTATTTGATGATACCAAAAAAAAAAAGAGAAAACTGTAAACTGTGTACAATAGAATTTTATTTGTTTTTTGTTCTTCTGTTTATATGGCTAACAAGCGGTTTAAAGTTTAAATGAATGAAAAAATTGAAATATAAACGATATTTTATTTTATCAAAAAAAAAGTTTTTTTACGGAGTGTCCAGGGAAAAACAAAATTTCACAGAAATGTCCGGGGTTTTCAAAATTTTTGTCCGGCATCGGCAATTTAGGTGATGGCAACCCTATTCATAGTAAACATTCTGACTGTCTTTAGTAAGCTTTGACTTACTTTCTCACTCAGATATGTAAGGTGTATATTATTAGCTACAGAGTTTAGAATGATACTGAAATTGAAGTAAACGTCAGAGACAAAAGAGCAGAATAAAACTTACGTTACAAACTCAGCTGTGCCTACCAGAATATATAATTTTACAATTCATCTAATTGGGTGTTTAATCTTTATTCACAATTCGAAACGAAAAAAATTCTTTTTCTTAATCAAACAACTGAATTCCTACCGATAATGTAAAGACTGAGGTAAAGAAATAATTCATTGGATAATCAAAGTTTATCAGCGGTTAACTTAATTTTGTAAATATGATTTCCATGACTTTGATGCAATGTAAAAACACTAGGAACAAACTGACAGAATATAGAAATTTCATTTAATGAGAACCGTAACACACATTTCTTGAAGAAAATTAATTATCTGAAACCGAATTCGGAAAATATTGGCTATAATGTAACTCGGAACTGACGCAGGAAGTAATAAATGAGGATAAAGAGAAAACCCACTTAATTTAGTTGGATGTGATTAACAATATTGTATTCTTCTGAATTCCAGTTCCTCTAGTCTAGTGCAATGACAAATAAATATAGTGTGTAGGTATGTTATTTATTTCCGATGAAATATAATTTTTTTAATTAAACAAAAACTGTATTGAAAGGCTTTGCGAATGAAGGTGATTCTACCAGTCTGCATAAATATATATATATATATATATATATATATATATATATATAAATATATATATATATATATATATATATATATATATATATATCATAAAATCAGTCAACAAAGTACAAAAAAAAATTTAAATAAATTAATGACAATTTGATTAAAATAATTTTCTAGCCAGTGATTCCCATTTCTCATAACAAAGAGGAGCCATACTTCAAATAGAAATTAACGTAAATTAGTTCGAAAATTGGAAATTAGTAAGTTTTAATATAGTTACTGTTAGCAGAATGAATTATACAAATAAATAATATTTTAAATGTCATTTTACATTACTTTATGTGAATACAAACTTAATCCTCCTCGAATTAACGTCGTATTATCGGATATTCAAGAAAAAGTGAAAGCAGCGAAGCTCCGTTAAAAGAGTCGTAATATTCACTAGTTTCGTTCTTTCTTACATACTTATATGTTCTTAAGGTGAGCAAAAACTACAAACCCACGAAATGAAAAGATATGAAATCTTTACCTTCTAATGGCGGCGGTTGAGGTGAGTAGTTAAAACCAACGAAAAACACAACCCTAAGATCAACTTAATCCAAGTACCTACCAAATTTCAACCCTCTAACTCAAACTGCAGAAGCTGCGGAGGTACGAAGATCCTCAAAACCAATGAATTTGAAAGTTTCGTGCTCATTAAAATACAACACCTGATACTTAATGTCAATTCATTCGACCCAATGGGAGCCACTGGAGATGCCAATATCTACCGGGAGAAAAAAATTATATATATATATATATATATTAGATTTATTTTTGCCTTTGCCTCTTTTTCTTAGCAAGAGCATAACATTCAAGCTCGAAAACCGACATTATTAAACAGTCAAATTTCGTCAAGAAACCCGGATTTTGACGAAACGTTAACTATTTAGTTGGGTTGGCTTTCTTACTCAAATTTCCTGAAATATCCAGTTATAACTAGAAATAAATAGTAAATATATATATATATATATATATATATATATATATATATATATATATATATATATATATATATATATATATATATATATATACATATATATATATATATATATATATATATATATATATATATATATATATAATATATATATATATATATAAATATATATTATATATATATATATATATATACATATATCCTAAAATAAAGGGTTTTCTGTGCAGGAACAGAGCTACACTATTCATGGGTCATGTTTTCTACAATTAATGCAGTTAATGGAAAGCTTGGACTTCTTTTTACGACTACGTCTCTTATGACAACAGCAATAAACCTGTTTAAAAATGAAACATATATTATAGGAGATATTATGTTCAATGAAAAAGATCTGAATCTTTCAAAAGAATACAGTATTTGATGCAATACCATTTCTTTTCTTTGTAGTAAATATGATACAATGGAACACAGGTGAAAATATTCGAATTAGAAAGAGAATAAATAAAAATCATTTGAAATCAGTGCAAAAGTATACATAACTTTATAAAGAAATAAAAAACTTTTCACAGGTTGAAATAAAAATCTATTGAGTAAACGCGTTTCGTCATAATATTGACTTCATCTCGTACTAAACTAATCAAAATTGATTAAAAACAACAAATCAAAAATTCATAGAGATGAAATTACTGGTGTTTATAGACTCGACTGTAACGATTGTGAAAAATTCTATATAGGACGTACAATTAGAAATTTCAAAACTCGAATACACGAACACCAACGTAGCTATATCAAGCAGAAAACTTACTCTAATTATGCGTGCCATCTTATTCAAGAAAACCATACCTTTAATCACAATTATAATATATTGCAATTAGAAAATAGTATCCATAAAACCAATTGTTGGGAATCCCCATACATCAATAAATATAAAAATTCCGGAAACCTAGTTAACAACCAGATTGAAGTAAACCCTTCTCCTCTCCTTAATCTGTTCAATGTACCTACTAATAACTCTGAATGAATTGCTTATTGTTATTTAGTTTCTCTAGGAACCCCTCTGTTATATTCAATTTTCATATAAATAGATTGTTTTGTAATACCATAGTTTTGTACGAGACGAAGTCAATGTTATGACGAAACGCGTTTACTCAATAGATTTTTATTTCAACCTGTGAATAGTTAGTTTTTTATTTCTTTATAAAGTTATGAATATGAACTTTCACCAAGTAAATGCGAATTCAATTCAACAAAAGTATTCGATAATATTTTGCTGGATATACGAGTGAAACATAATAACTTGCTAGAATATAGGGTGAATATTTTTATAAAATTTGCATGTTGATAATGAGTTAGTAAGCGTTACTTGCCCATGTATCAAAATGTTTGTTCGATAATATTTTCTTCTTGTATCAAACTGGTTGAGATATCTTCAATTGTTTTTAGGTATATGGTTGATCTGATAATAAATTACCTAATGGTCGAAATAATTAAAACCATTTGTTATAGCTTATTAAATTTATACTGCAATGTTGATTTGGAATTAGATTACAACAAATTATTGAAAAGGGAGAACTAGATTCTTCACTGCATATTTTTCCGAGAACTATATATTGAAAAGAAACCGACAATATTTTTTTTCTAAAACAATTATTGAGCGTTGAATAATGAACGCTACCTTACGTGTACAATATATTGTACATCAGTTTACGTAAATCCTAACGAATTTTTGTATGCTTCTATCCACTTTACTCATAAATTACAGTATTTTGAAAACATCCTTATTACTATTTTAAACTGTTTCCTTCATCTAACGTTGAGTAGTTTTCCCAGAAAATGTCAATTAATGGTGTCTGCTACTGAATTGTAGGGGTTGTTTCAAAATGTTGAAATGAGGTGGCGCTTCAAATTTTCAAACATGTGATGAAATTTTTGCAATATTCATTTTGGTAATAACCGATACGTATATTTGTTACTTTCATTATGAACTTGTTGAAATTTTAGTTTGTTTTTTCTATATTGGAGTAAATATTTCTGTACCATATATTGTACATTGTGAGTGAACGGAAATCGACAGGTATGGTAAAAAACTCCACGTTATCCAGAGTTTTTGCTATACTAGATTTATTTCATAGTGGTACAAGTTGAAAAATGAGTTAAAAAGTGCCGTTCACTGAAGAACTACTATTGAAACTAATTATAACGATGACGATTATGGGTGGGGAGATAGAGACGTAGAAGTAAGCAATGATGATGATGATGCGGTTAGAAGGGGTTGGTTATTTACCAGCTATAGATAAAAATTTTCCTCCAGATGGACATTCCCTGAATGTACTTCTAGGACGAATTTTGTTTGTGCAATACTTATATATTTATGCATTTCAAAAAAACTGAATTGACTTTCGTTATATCACACAAATAAATGATCAGTTATAACCTACGATGTTTTTCAATTGCATTTTATTTTACAAATCCCAAATACACTACCACATAATCAAAATATTGTGCAAAATATCGTACAAGTCATATATGCCGTTTGCTCACAATGTACAGTATATTGTACAAATCACACTCCCTAAAAAAGATGACATAAAATATTTCTGAGTACACCAAAGAGTTTCAAAAAAATGAAAGAGTATGTCTTCCTAATTTCTGATTTTTATCTTAAAGAACTAAAAATGCGTGAACGAAAGGGTTAAAGTGGATAAAAAATATGTACAGTGTGTCCAATTTCCGATACTTTTGAATGGTATCTCCGTTATTTTTGAAGATAGAGGGTTGCGATTTTCGCGACACTGTGCTACTTTTTCGTAAAACTGAAGTCAACAGAATTTTAATAGCCCTTTTTGTCTTTAAGATACAGTGCATTTTTGAAAATGTTGCACTTTGGGATCCCGTCGTATCGTCGTTATCCTTCATCTTATCGAAAAGGTAATACAACATTCCGTAGAATGAAGTGGTGTAGATAATTTTTGTTACATATTTACTATTTTCGAGTTATAAAGCAAACCTATGTTTTTTCAATGGAATAGCCTGTACATTTAAAGATCATAAAATTTGTCTTTTTTTCCTTTTCAAAAATATATGATAGTATAAACTTTTCTCAGAAACGCGCAAATAAATGACAATTTTCTAAAATTTAATGCATAATTTAATAATAGGCCATTTAATAGTAGGCCATTATATATTAGATAAAAAAAGACAAATTTTATAGTGTATAAATATACAGAGTATTCCATTTAAAAAAACATAACTTTGCTTTATAACTCGAAAATAGTAAATATGTAACAAAAATGATCTACACCACACAGAAAATAATAATGAGCCTGATATCAATCACTGCCAATGATTGACCGCATATTCATTCTCATAACGTATTTTTCATTAGGACAATGTCCAAAATTTATTGATAATAATGAATTGCTGTGATTGATCAATCAACGATATTGTTGTTATAATGAAATCTATGTCATTACGATAATGTAATTGAATCATTAATCTAATGAAAAAAGTCATCTTTATAATGTTATTTACATCAGAGCAATGTGAAAAATACATCAAGTTAATGACCACATAGTGATTAATACTATGTACCTTTAATCATCACGACACATTGTCATAATCCCTCTTTTAATAAAGCTATGTTCAATAGGCATAACATTAATGATTGAAAACATTAACCTATGTATAGTTCATCGTAGCAATGCACTGCATTCATCACCTAATGTATTAAGTCATTCAGTCAATGTCCGAGAGCATTGGGACAATGCTTAAAGAATCATCGATTGATGAATTTCTGGCTGCATCCCACGTCTCCAACGTAAATATGCAAATTTCCGCCTAATTCGCTATACGAGTATCTATCTAAACGCTAACAGCCAAACGGTGAAGTGTTATTTGTGTATAAGTAAATTTTTGTGGAAGCTGCTTCTTTAGAAGGTGGTAAGTACAGTAAACTGTATTTTTTAAATCTTGTTAGTTTTTTTTATAAACATTTGAATAAAAGTTACGAAAATATTTTTTGCCAGAATACAATCTCAAAAAAATAAGTAGTTTACACTGAACAGTGTTGAAAGAGACGAAAGAATGAAACACATGGCGTGTTTCGAGCGCTTATAGTAAAAATATATAAATAATATTGCATTTTGAACAATTTTTATATTATTTCGCCGAACTACTATGAATTTTGCTATAAGAAATAGATATGCTCAATAATGGAATTGCTTCTCATTACATTGTTCTTGCTATAAATACCTCTTTAATAAATACGTAATACAGTAATATTACTGAAAAAGAAAATTGTATTTACAAAAAATCTACTATTCACTAAAATTTGACGGTCTACACTATTTCACATCATCTTTGAAAAATATCATTTATTTTAGGTTGTGGACGATTTACTTGTAAAGTGTGGATCTGGAATCTGAAGTAGACCCAGAAATATTCCAAGCACCTTCATATTAATTCAGTATTTACTTTTCCTCAATACAAATCATGGTCGGACAACTATCTGTATAAACAACCAGAGCGCATTCCACTCAAAGATTATTGGAAACCAACAATTCACCGCTGAGATCGAAAATGCAGAAACCCGTCGTAGAATACAAACTTTCTGACATAAGATGGTCTACTTTGCAACTGTGGCGTAGGTATGTTTTTTTTTAAATTATTGAAGAATTTTCCTTGTTCATTTTATGTAATATATTAAATGTCCATGGTCACAAGTATATTTTTCATGATTTTTAAATTTTATCTGTATAAATTTTCCATGTTTACCTATTAGCATTCAATAGGTATAATATATAGCTATAGTTTGCAACTAACTATTATAGACTTTAACTTGCTAGATCGATATGGACTCAACCATGAAGAAGCGAAAATGATAATTTTTTTTCTCAAAACTGTGAAAAATTATTGCATTTCTGTTCAAACTGGCAATGTCAAGGAGACAAGGCGATTGAGTATTTACTAGGCCATTGGAATCGAAACTATCGAGGAAAGTAAGTATCTGCTTGTGTAGATTGTGTATTTCAGTGAATGGTGTTCACCCCGTGATGCTAATGTTAGTAGTTCAAAAAGAGCTTGATATTATTATTCTATGTCAGGGTTGAAAAGAGAACACTTTTTTCATTTGTTATAGAATCAAATGACGAGCTTGAGAATAATTTGATACATAATTTTCGTGAACATCATTTAAAGTTCATAACATACTTCATTTCATTAAAAAGTAGAGTCCAATGAAAAAGAAAATCAGTTTTCTAAATCTGGAATTCACCTTTTTCCAATTTTTTGACCATAATATATTTTTATTTCTAGAATGGGCGATATGAAGCAGCCACCATACAAAGTTGTAAAGAACGATATACTGGAAAAATGCATACCAAAAATTTTCACTTACTGCACTCATTTTTATATCTTTGCAAAAACACCACAAGAAATTGAAGAATGGATATACAGTTTTGAATTCGCAGAAAACACTGTCAGTTTTATTTCAATCTTTTGTGTTCGCAATTGGCGAAGATATAACAAAAATTCAAGGAGAGTTATATAACATACTTCGATGGAATTAGATACAAGTTTTTCAATGTTATAGAGAGCTGTTAATAGTTGTTTAAATATTATTTATGTTTCCAATTTAAGTTTTTCTCCAGAAAGTATTATGTTTTGGTCGTTTATTGAATACTTTTTTTTAAACCTCGCGCTAATCCAGGAATTGTATACAGTAAAACACATATCTTATGTCAATATTTGAAAAATAAATTGTATTATTCCAATTCAATGAATCTTTTGTGTCTGTTTGTAGTTATCATTGCAACGTACTCGTTCGACAGTGCCATCATAATTGCTTGGAGCATTAGCAATAATATATAGACATTTTTTCCCTATTGGCAATATACATATAATATACCTAAATAACTCAGCAAAGATATCCAATTCATTTATATATATATATATATATATATATATATATATATATATATATATATATATATATATATATATATATATATTTTTATATATTAATAAGTCTAGTCTATTTTAATTTATGAAAACAAAAGGTGCAACCAGTAGGCTCAGATTGAAATGTATTTTTTACATTATATTAACGTCTTCGAACATTGAACGATGTTCGAAAGTCACTGTGGCGCATGGCTTAGAATCCAATGTATCGCTGATCTGAGTCAATGTCCTGGATTCCTTAATTCAATGACTGCAGGTGATCGGTTGATGTACAGAAAACATTAATATCATGCTGGATGTTGATTGACTGATACACAATGGTCATTAGTAGAATGTACTTTGTTTTGAAATCCAGGTGATGAAATCAATGCCTCTCGGGGATTGATATAATCACTTGAACATCAAGCAATCAATAATAATACATTGAATCAATGAACTTGAGCATCGGTTGAAAATTGATGTCCGAATACATTATCTCAATGGTTTTATTCATTATATTCACGTACGTTTTTCGTTCTGTGCACTGCATTCTACGGAAAAAAATCTATAAGAATGTTGTATTACCTTTTCGATAAGATGAAGGATAACGGCGATACGACAGGGATTCCAAAATGCAACAAAAATGCCCTGTATCTTAAAAACTAAAAGGGCTATTAAAATTATGTTGACGTCATCTTCAGTTTTACGAAAAAGTAGCACAGTGTCGCGAAAACCGCAACCCTCTATCATCAAAAATAACGGAGATACCATTCAAAAGTATCGAAAATTGGACACACTGTACTCCAAAAACAAACGTTCGATAATTTAGAGGTTCAAACTCATTCGTGGATCTCGCGAAAATTTAACCATACATTCTAATTAAATTGGAGACGAGAAGGAAAACTTTTCAGAGCTTCAACCGACTCATAAAACTTTCGATATCTTCACTCAAGAAAGCTGATTATTTCGCTTGTTCCAAATAAGTTTATGGATATAAAGTTTTTTCAAAGCGTTTTCGAATTGCACTTCAGAAGAGTTTTAGCGTCAGAGGAATACAGCAATTTGAGATGAATTTCAGAGGAAGCAATTAGCTCTTCTAGCGTGGTACGAAAAGAACGTAGATTCTACTCCGAAGAATTTACCGAAAGTCGGGAAAATTGACAAGGCGGATCTCAAATTTCTGGTTCGACGAAAATACAAGACGAAGAGATAATCAAACTATTATAACATTGTCTTGATATTTCAATGGCGAGTGAAATTCAGATTAAATGTTCACAGTAGATTCTGAGAAATTTCGAAGGGTAGTTTGCAAAATATTAATATCCAAATGAATAAAACTAGTTACAGATGGAGTTACTCCATAAATTACCATAAGAAGATTTAGTAAGATATCAAATCAAGAAAAATATACAAATTGACCATGGCCAATTTGATACACTATATAAAGTGAACAAGGAAGGAAGCATAAGTCTTATGGCTGCCTAAATATAGGTTATCAATTTTTAATTTACTTAAAATGCAGTGTTACTTTTCAATAGTATTTCTATATGTTTAAAAGACAAATCTCTTAGTCTCTTAAAGCGTAATCATAAGAGAATTTTGCTACAAAATCAGTAATGCTGGAATATTTTTTGTTTTGAAAATAATCTACTATTGATCAGTATTTTTACTTTTTGTTATGTAATGTACATTTTAGTGAATTGTTTACCTCTGTAAATGTTCTGTGAAAATTTGTAAACATGAGGTAGAGTAGAGTAGCTTTAGCTAGTTTTAGCCTCTTGTAACCATTGTTTGTATTTAGAGATAAATAAAGGCAATTTATTATAATTATTATTACTATTAATAAAATTCTTCAATAATTTATAAAATAATCAAACAACTTTCCAAAGGAGCTGGTTATATATATTCCTCGACGAGAATTCTATATTCACAATACAACAGTGAATTATAGAAATCGTCAGTCAATTCATCTCGACTCAACATCTATTAACAAATTTCTAATTGTTTCCTAATACAAATCGTGACTGAGCTACTATCTGGATAACAACTCACAGCGCCCTCCACTAAGGATATTGGAAACTAACAATTCACCGAGAATATAAATAGTTCTTGACATAAAATGTCTACTCTGCCGTGGCGTATTGTGGTTCCAAAGCACGCTGACATAGCGTTTTTAAAAGCTCTGGATATACGAGAGTGCGCTCCTGAAATAATTGTTACGATTTACGCAAATATTCAAAACAAAATCATGAAAACAATGCAAGTTGGCCATGGTCAATTTAATATACTAGACGAAGTGAGAAATAGTATATTGCAGGTACATCGAGCATGGAATGACATGCTTTTCCTACGAGTATGACGTTTGCAGCACGAGCCGCAGGTGATTGCTGCAAGTCATACGAGTAGGAAATGGTCATTCCATGCGAGTTTTACACTATACTTTTTCTACAAATGTTACTGATACATAAAACGGGATGAGTAATATTATTCCGTCTAAGATTTAAAAAAATGTCAATCTGACGTTCGTTCCACAAAAAACACGCGGCGCCGGTTAACGCCACCTTTGTAAAAATACCCGTGCACAATGTGAAGTTTGTAGTTCACTCACCATGGTGATAGAAGCACAATGAAAATGGGTATAAAACAATGCACTATGTTCCGCAATTACTTTTGAACATAGAATGATGGTTTTTATTGACATTCGTAGAAAAAAAATTCTTCAACAATAATAGTATATTGTACAAAGAGCATGGAATGACATGCATTTCCTACGAGTATGACGTTTGCAGCACGAGCCGCAGATAATTGCTGCAAATCATACGAGTAGGAAATGGTCATTCCATGCGAGTTTTACACTATACTTTTTCTACGAATGTTCCTGTTACATAAAACGGGATAAGTGATATTTTTCCTTTTAAGATTTTAAAAAATGTCAATCTGACGTTTCACAAAAAACACGCGGCGCCGGTTAACGCCACCTTTGTAAAAATACCCGTGCACAATGTGAACTTTATAGTTCACTATCCATGGTGATAAAAGCATACAATGAAAATGGGTATAAAACAATGCACTATGTTCCGCAATTACTTCTGAACATAGAATGATGGTTTTTATTGACATTCGTAGAAAAAGAAAATTCTTCAATAATAATAGTATATTGTACAAAGAGCATGGAATGACATGCAGTTCCTACGAGTAGGACGTTTGCAGCACGAGCCGCAGGTGGGTGTTGCAAATCATACGAGTAGGAAATGGTCAATCCATGCGAGTTTTACACTATACTTATTCTACGAATGTTACTGTTACATAAAACGAGATAAGTAGTATTTTTCCTTTTAAGATTTTAAAAAATGTCAATCTGACGTTCCACAATAAATCACGCGGCGCCGGTTAACGCCACCTTTGTAAAAATACCCGTGCACAATGTGAACTTTGTAGTTCACTCACCATGGTGATAAAAGCACAATGAAAATGGGTATAAAACAATGCACTATGTTCCGAAATTACTTCTGAACATAGAATGATGGTTTTTATTGACAGCCGAAGAAAAAAAAATTATCAAACAACTTTCCAAGGGAGCTGGTTATCTATATTCCTCGACGAAATCTCTACATTCACACTGTTGGTGATAGAATTCTTGTCGAGGAATACAGATAACAGACTCCCTTGGAACGTTGTTTGATAATTTTTTTTATTATTGAAAAATTTTCCTTGTTCACTTTATGTAGTCTAGTAAGATATATTTTATAATTTTCATGCACTCTACTTCCCGAACTGAAACAGTGTCCGTATTTGTATATTTATAGCTTACTTACATAACATCATGAACATTATCACAATGAAACATAATTCATACTATGAAGTGAATATAACGTGAAAGCCGCCCGGCTTATTTAATTCTTCGTTCTGGAGTCCAGTCGTAAAATTTTAACAAAGAGCTGTACATAAAATAGAGAATTCCGAGGTAAAATTAATTTTGGGGATTAGGTGCAACAACCCTCTTTCACCTAACAAGCTTTTAAATAACTGATGATATTTAATTCTCATTCACTTGTTGTGGCGTATTAATCTCGTGTTATTATTCATTTTCCATCTTTTAAACACCAAAAACAGAATATATTTCATATCTCTGAAAAACATTAAATCCAAATGGTAAAAAAAAACATTTAAATGATTGAAGTTATCACTAATACTGATTTCTTATTGATCCTCCTTTAAATGCAATGTTAATTATCGAATACCTACTAGACGCCACTAGATTTTAGTTTATCTTAAAAAAATATTTAGAGTGAACTTAGCAAAATAATGCGAACGAAAAAAAGAAATTCTGACCTAAACTTTTTTAAAAAGCATGAATTTTAACTTGAACATCTTGTATACTCAATGATCCGTTTTGTGTAGAAGGGGGAAATTATTAGGAACAAATACATAGATTTCATTGATGTTAAACAATTTTATATACTTATATACTTGACGAACTGAATGAACCTCATTTAGAAGTCAGTCTTAGATTATATATAAACTTAAAACAAGTAAAAGATCTCTAGGGAATTCAACATTCAAGTTTCATATACTTCCTATTACACCAATTCGTATGGCGTCAAACTTAATAAAAGGTCACATATGGATTCAGAGATCATAGACGCTTTAGTAATATGACACAACTCTAGTAATAACAGAGCATTCATATGCGCTTCAAACTTTGGAAATTATTATACAAATCGTTTCTAATTTGGAAGCCAGAGAAATCAATATCAAAAATATTCGTAACTGAGATAATGTGAAAACAAACTATATTTAAGTATGGAGATATGTATATATATATATATATATATATATATATATATATATAAATATATGTATATATATATATATATAAATATATATATATATATATATATATATATATATATATAAATTCATTCATCTTTTATTTTCAAAATAGACAATTGAATGAAATTTGGGGCAAAACTTCAATTAATCAATAAAATCTTTTTTCAACCATTGCTACACATACATATTAATTTTTCGCAACTGTATCTGCGTTTAGTGGTTTTCATCATTTTTTTGCAATAATAGGCGATGAAATATGAGAAAATACTGGATCGAAAAGCAGTTAAAATTTTGCTAGAAGATTTCTAAAACTATTTCAGAGCATGTGCCAAATGAATAAATATGTTCTCTACAGTAATAAACAAGATATTTGAATCTATTGACTATTTCAGTTGTAGACCATGTGGTTCTTGGCAAATTCTGAATTGAAATTGGTCCTTGTCTAACCTAAATTAGTAGGTAACAAAAACTTTATCATATACAAAAATATTTCTGTTATATTCAAACAATAGTTGAATAACAATTTACAAATATATTAAAAATATTAATGGATGAGTTACGTTTCGGTAATTATTTCACCTTATTCGGATGCTAAATTCAATAACAACAAAGATGTATATAACGAACCAGGTAGAAAGCGTAAATACAGAGATGTAGGATGTAAGTATATAAATAACTTAGTAAGGAGGAAATTCCATACTGCTATAGTCAGATTGTTTAGTAATTTTGAAAAGATTAAGAGCGGTGCTTATCGTCAGTACGGTCAACTGTTCAATATTATATCTGAATGTTCGTATTTATTAATATCTAGCGGTTTTCGTAAATTCGTTTCATTTCCTTATTTTTGGCATTCAATATTTCATAGCCTGACTCGAATGTGTGATTTTCATGGATTAAATCGTTTGCATAATATTAATCAGATCTATGATTATGAAAGCACCATTTCTGTTTGAAATTATTGTTTGAAATCTACTGAAAGTTCTACCAATATAAAACTTATCACAACTACCACATTTAATTTTATACACTTCTGATTTATTATTTTTGTGGACTTCTTATTTATTATTCTTCATATGTTTTCTTAGGTTATTTCCGGTACGGTGAACCATGTTGATATTGTTTTTAAATAAAAGTGATAATATTATCTCCGATGAGGCGCTACCTGGCAATTCGACTTCCTGAAATTCTTCTTTTGTATCATATTTTCTATTATTTTAGGTTTATAAGTATTATTTACTACAATCTGTTCAATTATTTTCTTGCCGATGTTGAAATTGACGCGTGAAAGCGGAGTATTCGGTAAATGATGAACCATACTGTCGAAAGACGACATTTTGTGTTGAAATGGATGTACGGAAGTAGGTAGGTACTACGTATTTTGTTATCAATTATCTTATTTCGTTAGTCTTCGATCTATATAATTGATTGAGGTGATTTTTCTATGTCTAAATTGAATTTTACTTTAGGTTGTAATAAGTTAATGAATGCTTGAAAACTTTTTCTAAGTGCCTAAGAGTACCAGCGATAGAACAAATAATATCATCCACATATCTGAACCAAGAAATGAATTATCGACTGACAGATTGATTATGAATTAATCCTTCCATATTATCTATAAATACTTCAACAAGAGGTTTACAAGGGGTTTCTTTAATTAAACCTTCACTACTACTATAAAACTAAATATTGAAACAAAAGTAATTTCGTTCAATAGTTTTAATAATCAGATTTATAGTAGCAATAAAGCCTTAATTATGGGAAACTATTTGAACCCTTTGTTGGATGAAGTATTTATGGATAATTTGGAACAATTTATTCATAGTCACCATCTTATTCGACAACTGATTTATTGGTGCAGATATGTGGATGGTATTATTTGTTGCTTCACCGGTACCTACTTTTTAACAGAATGGACTATTTTCAAACTTGCAGTAACTCTTTACAACCTCATATGAAATTCACTTTAGAAATGGAAAAAGTTACTCAATCAATTATTTTGATTTAAAAATATCGAAATTGGGTAACAAACGTAGCTTTTCAATTTTCCACAAACCATCACACATTCAACACAAAATTGCAGTATGGTATGGTTTATCGTTTAGTAAATATTCTGTTTTCAAACGCTCCAACATCGAGAAGAATATAATTAAACAAATTGCCGTAGGTGCTTAAATAATATTAATAAAATAATAGCATATATTATAGATAAGAAGAATATAATGAACGCGATTTTATAGGTGTATCCGCTTATCAGAGATAGTATCAAAAATAATAAAATGGCATATGAAACATAAATTTTCAATTTACCACATACCATGACTGATAACGTCATACATAGTACTTCCGTACATCCATTTCACTAACAAATT
Source organism: Cynegetis impunctata (assembly GCA_030704885.1). Classification (NCBI taxonomy): domain Eukaryota; kingdom Metazoa; phylum Arthropoda; class Insecta; order Coleoptera; family Coccinellidae; genus Cynegetis; species Cynegetis impunctata. The sequence goes on along the minus strand of JARQZK010002200.1, from coordinate 58,235 downwards.
GGAAGCTTTCATTTTGTGATTCATGGTTTACTAAATATTTTGGTTTCTAACGTTCATCTCAATTTCGAGAAGAACATAATTAAACAAATTATCGTAAATAATAATTATAACCCATAAATAATAGAAAGTATGATATGGAATTAGAATTTAAAAAAAGCGATTTGCCAGATGTACCCCATATCGAAGATAATATAACATACAACAGCCTAACGTACCTATATCGAAATTCAAACAATATCAAAATTGCTTTCCGAATCAGAAATAACTCCTAAAAACACATAAAGATTAATAAGTCAAAAGTCCACAAAAATACTAAATCTGAAGTGGTAGTTATAATGAGTATTATACTGGTAGAATTCTCAGAAGATTTCATAACATAAATAGAGATTTGATAATCAAAAATAGGATTCATAACTTTATAAAGAAATAAAAAACTAACTTTTCACAGGTTGAAATAAAAATCTATTGAGTAAACGCGTTTCGTCATAACATTGACTTCATCTCGTACTAAACTATGGTATTACAAAACAATCTATTTATACGAAAATTGAATGTAACAGAGGGGTTCTTAGAGAAACTAAATAACAATAAGCAATTCATTCAGAGCCATTAGTAGGTACCTACATTGAACAGATTAAGGAGAGGAGAAGGGTTTACTTCAATCTGGTCGTTAACTAAATTTCCGGAATTTTTATATTTATTGATATATAGGGATTCCGAACAGTTGGTTTTATGGAGACTATTTTCAAATTGTAAAATATTATAATTGTGATTAAAGGTATGGTTTTCTGCTCAATAAAGCTACGTTGGTGTTCGTGTATTCGAGTTTTGAAATTTCTAATTGTACGTCCTATATAGAATTTTTCACAATCGTTACAGTCGAGTTTATGAACACCAGTACGTTCATCTCTATGAATTTTTGATTTGTTGTTTTTAATCAATTTTCCAATGCTATTATTGGTTTTATATGAAATTTTGTTTTTGAAAAAACAATTGCAGGTTTTCGGAAGTTTTGTCCAAGTATGTTAAACTGTTAAATACTCTACTTTTTTCGGATATAAGTGGGTAAATTTCTGAAATTGCCATTTTGTATTTTTTCCTCTGAATGAGGCTGTCGATCGTATTAGGTGAATAACCATTATTTACTGCCATTTGTTTGATTATATGCAATTCCTTCTGAAAATTAGCTTCGGACAACGGAATTTTGAAAAGTCTATGAATCATACTATGATAAGCCGCTAATTTATGTGAAAAAGGGTTTAGTGATGTGTTATGAATTGTAATATCTGTATGAGATGGTTTATAAAAATTGAAAATTCGTGTTTGTTGCTTTTTCTGGTAATGGTTAAATCTAAGTAATTAATAGAATTATTCATTTCAGTTTCTAGAGAAAATTTAATACGAGGGTGTATGGAATTAATATAAGTAATGAAATTATCCAATTGTCTATCTGTACCAGTGTAGCAAACAATGACGTCATCAACGTATCTATACCAATAAAGAAAGTATTTACTGCTGAAGTGGTTCATGATAGTTTTCTCTAAATTATCCATAAAGATTTCTGATAACAAAGGGCTTAAGGGATTTCCCATAATCAAACCTTCCTCATTACTATAACACACGTTGTTGAAACTGAAATAATTTTGTTCTAAACAAATTTCCAGTAAATGAGTAATATCTGACTGTATAAGTGGATGAACATTATTAGAAATAAGAAAATTTTTGATTAAATTTACAGTTTCATTAGGCTCTGTTATATTCAATTTTCGTATAAATAGATTGTTTTGTAATACCATAGTTTGGTAAGAGATGAAGTCAATGTTATGACGAGACGCGTTTACTCAATAGATTTTTATTTCAACCTGTGAAAAGTTAGTTTTTTATTTCTTTATAAAGTTATGAATATGAACTTTCACCAAGTAAATGCCAATTCCATTCAATAGGATTCATATTATGCAAACCACTTTAATCCATGAAAATAGAAATTTCAATTCACACTTTGAAATAAAAAATGCTGAGAATAAGGAAATGTAACTAGATGTCCTAGAATTGCTACCAATTATTGATATAAATATTCAGGTCTCCTACAGAATAGCCAGATTGACCATTATTTAAGCCCCCATATTTAATAATAATCACGAAACTGCCTGACTAGCTGTTCAGTATGAAATTTCCTAAATAGCTAATTATTTGTATACATAATTGTATTTACACTTTCTACCTGATTTGTTATATGCATCTTCAATGTTATTGATTGTATTCCAGAAAGATAATCATTTTCCACTTAGCATCCGAAGAAAGTGAAATCTTACCGAAACTTACGACATACAGTTTTCGTTTTAATATTCAATACACCTGTAGATTATTAATTAACCATTGTTTGATATGTTTACCGATACATTAAGTATCGCTCTTATCAATTCAGAGCTTTCTGTTACACAAAATAATTACCTTATCCTCAACCGAAAAAATAGAACTAGTCTGCAATGTTTCGTATAAAAATCAACTTGTTGGAAGAATAGGCTTTTTCGTACAGAAAACAAATAAAACTCCTGAGCAACAGAGCTCCATCACTTAAGTCTTATTTTTCGCGCGAAATACATCGCGTCGAGTTGCGATTATATCGAATTGTATTATATTAAAAAAATTAAAAAAATCAAGCTTGAATAGCAAACTGACATAAAAAGTAGAAAATAATTCAATTTATTCTACAAAAAATCGGAGTTGTCCCCGCCCGGGACAGCGCGACCGAGGAAAATGGCTGAAACTACCAAAAGGCACTTACTTAACATTAACTCAATCGACGTACCAAGTTTGAACCCTCCAACTCAATTTGCAGAAGCTGTGGAGTTTGGCAAATTTTCAAAAACCTCGAAAATACAACAAATATCTACGTAAAAATGGCGGCGGATAAAAAAATTCAACTAAATTTTGATAGTTTTGTCCTGCCTCGGAAACCACCTCAGATACCAAATTTCAGCTCATTTAAGGCGATGGGAGCCGCTGGAGATGCCAATATGTATGTATATATATATATATATATATATATATATATATATATATATATATATATATATATATATATATATATATATATATATATATATATATATATATATATATATATCGTGGTATATATGGTCTAAAACGGATAAATAAGCTACTCCTGCACCTGACAGCTTTCCTGCGAAACAATTCAATAGTATGTATTTTTATAGGATAAAATACGACTTATAAATAAGTTATTAATATAACACCCTCAGAAAAAATTCCATCTCAAATCGTGTCATCGTTCGGTAATTTTAGTTTCATGTAGAAATTTGTTTAAACTCTGAAGAAAATAGGAATTATTTCCATTTTCTACCATATTTAATCTCATCTAACAATTTACCGTATTTATAAAAATAATAATTCCACTGGTGGCTTCATCTTCAGAAGAATGTACGTCATTAAAATAATCCAATTTTTCGAAGAGATGTTCAATAACTAAGCAATCAAATGAAAGGAAAATATTAATAAGAACCTGTAGAATATGTAATATTGTGAATGAAGAAATAAGAATATTTGGTTGCAGTAACGTGGTATCTAATACTTATAACATATCATACGGCGTATGAGTAGTTTCGCTATATTTGTTATAAAATTGTAGTAACAAGAATAACTATAACAAAAGATTCCAAAAAATGCATTAAGCGTCATACAGTATATTTTTTCTAAAGTAAACTGTGTAAATTTGACTTTTCAAATCGAAACCTCCTGAACTAAGAGTCAATGGTTAATTGATTTGCATCATTTTTAATTACTCGTTGTTCCCAGACTCTTCGAGCTAGCTCTCTAGAAAAATTCATTGAAGAAAACGTACAAAATATAATTTTACAATATACCTAAACGACGCAGTTTCTGGTATTTCATTCATTAATTTATATTAATCGTACCTACGTATCGTCAAATGAATCCACGAAAATATTTACGTATACCGTGCAATTCATTCTTTATCACAGAAAATCGTTCGATTTTTGGAGGATTACACGCCCGAATAAGAAAAATTATTGTGAATCAACTTGCTTATTTCCACCAGAATTCGTGGTAACGGTTGAAGTTTTCGTAGCTTCTCGCGTACCTGTACGCCGTGACGCGAACGAGAACAAACTAATTCCGTGTTTCCGAGCTTCCGAACTTGGAACAGTTGGAAATTTTAGTAGGGATAGTTGAAGGGTGGTTCTACTAGCGCAGGCGCGAGGCTTTTAAGGGTTTCTCTTAGTCACAATTCACGAACAATGCTTACATTTCCTAATGTTGCAAGGTGGATGGATAAAGCACCGCGCGTGGTGACTAACAGGTGGAATTAATTCTGTCTCTTCTTTCAACTGACATTATATGGTTTGGATATTGTCTGGCTAATTTGGTAACCAAATTAGGATAATAGTTGAATAAACAACCAATTAGATTCATTTTAGTAAAATTTAAAAAGAACCATTGAAGAAAATGAAATTATTTTTATTTTTCTTTTTCTTTAATCTGTTATTTGGTTTCTAGTTTATTCTGCCAAATTTGGAATAATTCTTCAGTAATATGTTCCTCAATTTGCACTATTTTTTTATGAAAAATCGTTTTTTGGAGGACCCCCTTCGCATTTCCACAGCTCATTCCGATTAAGTTAGATGGTTCCAAATTTTTACGTGAATTGTGGTGATGCTAATGAAGTGCACTGTAGTAGATTTAACTTTTTTCCTTAACCACTGCCATTCTAACACGCTTTTATTAGCTTGGTATGTATGTATGTATCTATGTAACGTAATCTTCGAACGTGATTTTTACCCCCTTCAAAAGTTGGTCAAAGGGACCGCTGACTTAAATAGTTTGTCCCATTATCCTGATTAGGACCTAAAGGATAAGTTATTTTTCAAATCAGATACCCGGTAGTATCTTTGTGCCAAGTACGCGTTTAAAAACGTTTTAAAACTATAAAAGCAAAGATAAATAATGGTTAAAATAAATAAAAGACATGTTTTTGTATTTAGCAGATTTAAAAAATAGAAAAAAAGTAATAGTTTAAAAAAAATTCAGTAACCAGCTTTCATAAATAACCGCACTAAAAAGTAGAAAATAAATAAATATATAGTTGAAAAAAACTAAATGCTCTTCAAATATTTTCATAATGACTACTCTCGCCAATATCTGTCTTTAAAATATTATTATAATTGACTCCAAGCTCCCCACGGTTTTCTACAATAAAAGAAATTTTTTTGTTATTTACACTATTCTTAATTTAAATTTATTGAAAATTATTCTCTACTTTTTAGTATGTTTTTCTATTAAAGCGAGTTTTTTAGTTTTTTTGAACAATTAATTTTTTTTAATGTAAAGATCTCATGTTTTTTCGGTGGTTTTGATGTTTAAAGCACCTCGACAGATTCTGCTGATTGAGACAGAACGTTGTAATTTGTTACCTACATGGTGCTAGTTGAGGTTAGAAAAAAGCACACTGGTGGTTTCAATTTCTTTCTCCCACTGTTTCAAAAGAAATTTTACCACTTTTTGAGGATTTACGACAATTGCAAATCTATAAGGCCGCTCCAAATTCATTTGAATTATATCGATATTAGGGAGGTATTATTTGGAGGTTTCAGATGTTCTGTCTCAACACCCCAATTTTTATATGAAAGTTCATGCGGTTTTGCAAGCATACAAGCTTTTTTATCTTTTCAGCCCCGACAAATTAACTGAAGGGGTTAAGAATTCGAGTGTGAAAAACACGACTTTAGTGAAGGAGCTCTGCAGCTCACGCATGTTTCGTATAATACAGATTAGATAACTTTCCTACATCTTTGTTTAATAGCGCTTTCTCAAAGTTCGTTCTCTGATTTTGAGAATAATGTATATCTTCATATCAAGCCGAAATACTCTGTTTTCTATTGTTATACTATCAAAAATGTTAACCACTTTCAAATATGCATCAGATAAATTTCATATTTGAAACTATTGGCATATCGCCAGAATATAATATTATAATAGAATATATTTTATTTTTCAATTGTATATTACATGTTTATTTCACCTTGGATACGGTTGCTATAAACACACTCATTATGCCCTAGGCCATAACGCCCGCTAATTGTACGAGGAGAAATGAAGCAGCTTTCATTGATTAAATACTTCATAATCCTTGTCGTATACGACTCTGGATTTCTCCGGCAATGAATTATTCGCAGTTTTGGCTGCATTTTCTATGATATTCTTGGGTAAATTCATTTTCATTTCCATTATTTCTATAAGACTACACAAAGAGCGCAGCAATGACATTCACTAAATATGATGACAAAAATATTCACAAACGTCAAAATATCAACAAATGACATGCCTACTATGAGAAGGAAAATGGATAGGAGCAATGATTTTAAAATCGCTTTTTCATTACCTATAATAAAATAATTTTTTCGTGAAAATTAAAATCTTGTATACACCACGTGCGTTACTAGATCCTTACGGATCTATATAACGCATGAATAACTATTATCTTAGTCTTTGAAATCCACTTGCACGTTTGATCGTGGCTTACCTGCATTCATGGAAATAAAGTTCGACATGTGCCATATTTCCGTTTTATGAGTGAAAATAGCGCGGGAATTACTGTACAGTATAAAATTATAAAAAAATATCTTTCTGAAAGCTGCCAGTATTTCATCTTTCATATAATAATGTTCTATAACTTTTATAATTTTTTATAGTTTTAGGTGTATCGTGATAAGAGACTTGAAACTGAATTAAATGAAATATTTAAAACAAATTTTGCACTGATATAGATCAAAGAAAAATATTTAAATATATGAACATTGAAGCGGCTGCTGTAGATAAAAAATATTCAAAAATTTTAGGTGTAATTTTTTGCTCAGCTCTTTCTTAATAAGACATTATCATTAAATATGCGTATGTTGCTTCGAAGACGAAATTTTCAAATGGAATGCAACCAAATTATATCAAACATTAGAATTTTAATAATATTTTAAGTTCAAAGTAAACTTGTGGAAGCCATTATATACGTTTTAATTAATCATAATTCGTGATAATTATACGATTCATATGTAATTATATGATTCATATGTTAATAAAAATTTACAATTGAATTATAGTGAAAAGTTTATATTTCGTATGAATTGTATTGTATGCAAAATCTTGAGACGTCGATAGACATCTAGCAGTCCCTGTAACTACTTGGTAATTAGCTTCATTCGCAGCTATTCAATTCAGCAATGTCTTTATAAGATATGCATGAGACAAGTTGGATAGATCGAAATATTTCGTAAATGTTAAAAAAATCTCCATATGTATTATTCTATAAGCGTTATTGAAACATCTCAATAGAATACCTCATAATCTTAAAGATTAAAGTCAAAAATCTTTCGAAACCTTAGATATTTTCAAATATCACTCAATTATATTTAAATACAAGTTCAAATGAAAGAATTATACGAGATAAAACTTAAAATCTAATGTAAGTCCTTCTTTACATTAGATTTTAAATTTTATCTCGTATAATTCTTTCATTTGAACTTGTATTTAAAATTACGTTCCTAAAACGCCGAGTAGATTAAACTTTATAATGAGAATTAGTTCCTATTAATTTAATGTTAATTTATTCAAATCATACTTCACATTTCTTAACTCTTCAATAATCAATTAGGATACTATAGTACAAATAATTATTCATATACATATTCAAATAATAAGGAAAAATACAAATACAATACGTGATTACCATTGAATAATTTCTTTCGTACACAAATTATTATTAACCTCTCATATGTATCAAATTACAGATTACAAACGTTTACCCCCTACACAGATTGGCAATGGCGCCATGATGAAGTGTCTTAGAAAAAGAATGTTCATTTATTACTGTTAAACCCACTACCTGCTGAAACATTCCTTCACCAAAAGCTTCGACTTTAAATTGAGCGGACGATTCTTTTCATAGCAGTCTATGAGTCTACCCAATAGTTCTTGAATATATGTCCCACTTTTAGAAATATTATGAATATATAGAGTAATGATTCTAAATGTTATAAACATGCTTCGAATCATGGCCATTATTTTATTCACTTATTCAAATCAAATAAAATTACTTCTTACTGTATTAAGACCCCACCTCAAATTTCGAAATAAGATATATATATATATATATATATATTATATATATATATATATATATATATATATATATATATATATATATTA
>JARQZK010002200.1:0-45000 GCA_030704885.1 Cynegetis impunctata | reverse complement strand
ATATCTTTAAGTCATCTGCGTATATCAAAAATTTACTATTGCTGAAGCATTCACTGATATCATTTATATATAGCAGAAAAAATAATGGCCCCAAGTGGCTGCCCTGAGGCACGCCAGAAGTAATCTGAAATGAGTCAGACTCGAACCCGTTAACCACCACTAACTGCTCCATGTTCGTTAGGTACGACCATATCCATCTTAAAAGAAATCTGGCTACACCCACCTCAGCAAGACTTTGCAGTAACAGCCTGTGATCTACCGTGTCAAATGCCTTGCTCAGGTCGGTGTATACAGCATCCACTTGTAACTGTCCGTCCATTGATTCTATGACAAAGTCAACAAATGTAACCAAGTTGGTCTCAGTCGATCTGTGAGGAAGAAATCCGTGTTGTTCTGGAATGACTATATTAATGAAATCTCTCACTAGCCTATTGTAAATGATCTTTTCAAAAATTTTACTAAGAACACAAAGTTTGCTGACCGGTCTGTAATTTTGAGCATTATTTCTATCGCCACCCTTAAAAATTTTTCAGACAAGTGTTTTACTTATTACTTTTCATTTATATATATTTATATATATATATGTATATATATATATATATATATATATATATATATATATATATATATATATATATATATATATATATATATATATATTACCGGAACATATTGGCATCTTCAACGACTTTCATCGAGACAAATAAGCTGAAATTTGGTACCTGGTTTTTTTGTCTTTGCAGAAGGAAACTATCAAAATTTGGTTAAATTTTACCAACCGCCGCCATTTTTACGTAGATATTTTGTGGTTTTTGGGAAACTCCACAGATTGACTTAGAGGTTTGATGTTTGGTAAGTGTATTGAGTTTATGTTGACTTAACGTGCTGCATTCCCTTCAAATTGCATCTCGGTCTGTTTCGCAATCAGTACGCGAAGCAGTTCGCGAATTTTTAGGATGGTGCCTTGAAATTCGATATGTGGATGAGTTGATGTTGAGGTGCGTTTCTTCGTTGATTTCAACTTTATTCCTCAACCATGATGCACTTTCCGATTTTTGGTTTTTAGTCAAATAAATTATTTTCTACTCTTCAATTCGGTTTTAATATATAAATAAATAAATATATATATATATATATATATATATATATATATATATATATATATATATATATATATATATATATATATATATATATATATATATATATATATATATATATATATATATATATATATATATATATATATATATATATATATATATATATATATATATACTTAGCTTATAATTAGAATCGCATCTCGATTTCTTGCGAAAAATACGACTTTAGTGATGGAGCTCTTCTGCTCACGAGTTTTTTTTTTCATTAAATATGAACATATATATTCCATATGTGTTATTAAAACCTCGTGTTTCGTGTTCATCGATACTATCCATGAGAGTTACTTCAACTATTTTAATTGCATGATCTTCAAATATCGAATTAATATCTATATAAATATCTAAGATCATGACAACATCTATTTATCATAGAAAATAAATTATTAGTAAAATTAACGAAATTTCATTTAGGCCATAGCTGCTGTATTAAGTGGCATGAATTCGACGTGAGCATCAAATCCACTCTAACCGAAAAACCCCATGATGGAATTCCAGAATGTCAATGCTCTTCAGATTCAATTCCAGTAACAATGTCAGTCCATTAGGTAGTCTTATCTCCAGTATTGGGAATACTACATAAATTGTCTGCAAGACAATACGGATATTCTTGAGACACTATTATATGAATGCTTCCAGATAATGTTCCTGTCATCTTGGTTTGTGTGGAAAGCAACAAACACGGATAATATTGATTGAACTGAATCGCGAAAGCGCCAGAGAATATGAGAAAATTATGCGGTGCCAAACATTTTCGGCTATTGAAGTTATATCTTATATTGACGTTTCGATTCAATCATGCCAATATATTGAACTGATCAGATTATATAGTCAGAATAGAGAAAATTTTTGATCTCTTAGAGGATCTGTAATCAAACTGGGAGGTGATTACAAGAACAATTTATTATTGAAAACGAAAATATTTTACATTAATGTGGAAGTAATTAGAATTTTATATCATTCTAGACCTCCTGATATTTCTGTGTCAATTTAATATGAATTTATTCTAAATAGCGAACAGATCGGATTCTAATAGCCACGAACACTTCACCAGAAACCGAAACAAGATTCTTTTGCTTGGGGGTTACAAACACTTAAAATCATTTGAATTCGTTGAAACCAAAATCTATGGGATAATGGTTACTACTTTCTATATAAAAATCCTTGTTCAAAGGAGATATTATCTTATATCTCTTATATACATATATATACATATATATATATATATTTATATATATATATATATATATATATATATATATATATATATATATATATATATATATATAGATATATATATATATATATATATATATATATATATATATATATGAATTTAACAATGAAACTATTTTGTCTTCAAATTCCCAAAATTATATTAATTAACGTACAACCGGTTTCGTTGTTTCAGAACAACATCTTCAGGTACAATATACTGAAAAATAATAAATAAAGAGTAGCTTACAAACAAGAAAAACAAGAAAAAACATGAAAAAACATACATCTTCAATTTCAACACTTACATTTTTACACTAATGAGAAATAGTCTAAAATACAAAGAATCCAAAAATTGTAATTCAGTCAACATTGATGAGGACGAAAAGACGAAACAAATTTAAAAATTTTTCTCACATACGAGAAACAAATTATGCCTTTCAAGTTTTACGGAGCTAGCAAGATTGACAATTTAATATTTTATGTGGTACCATCTACCGTAATTATATGTAGTTCTTGTTATCGAATTCTGTCATTCATAATGTTCAACAATGTCCACTCTTAGGATGGAAGGTGTGATCTTAACTAAGGCCGCAAGATGGAGTCTTCTTACAAACTATAAATAATTTCCGTGTACTTTTTCATTCAAAAAATAAATTTATCAGTTTTCTATCAAATTGAATTTGTGAATTAAGAATTTTATTGATATTTGATTTATACAATCTCGAAATTTCCAATTGCTCCAAGTTGTTCAATATGTAAGGATTGTATTCTATGTGGAGAATTTTATAATTATCAATGAAATCCGTGATATGTCCTGTTTCATTAATGTGTTTAGCAAAAAGGGAGTCATTATTATTGAATCTTATACATCTATGATGTTCAGCGAATCGAGTTTTGAAATTTCTTTTCGTTTTTCCCACATACACACGACCACACTGACAGTTGATATATACCCGGTTTATGAAGTAATTCCATTTTATCCTTATTGTTCAATAAAAGGTCTCCCAGTGTGTCACTTGTTTTAAAAACTAACTTGATGTTATGTGGCGCAAATATTCGTTGGATTTTATAGGAAATCTTTCCATTGAACGTTATGCAATAATATTTTATTTGCGGATGATTTTCGTTGACGTTGGTGAAGGTTGATTCAAATGGTAAAAATACATTATTAGAAGTATTTCTAGAGAGTTTCCTATGAGATAATTTGTCGACAATGTCCGGGTCAAAACCATTTCTTATTGCAATCTGCTTAATAATTCCTAACTCTTTAATACGTGATTCTGTATCTAAAGGGATATCATATGCTCTGTTTACAAAGTACGGTTAGTGGAGTAGGCAGGTTGAGACCACGCAATCGTATTTTCCGATTCCTCCTAATTCGAATCGTGGAGTAGGCAGATTGAGGCCACGATTCTGAATTATTTCCCTTCTAATTCTCCTGAAGATGGCTTCGCAAAAGGAGCTGAAACGTCGAGATTTTTCAAATCTTTTACGCGGTTCATTCCGTGAACCAAGTTTTTCAAATATATTATATATATATATATATATATATATATATATATATATATATATATATATATATATATATATATATATATATATATATATATATATATATATATATATATAATATATATATATATATATATAGATATATATATATATATATATATATATATATATATATACATACTTATTAAACTATTTTTGTAATAACTTTTAAGTTCGTGGACTTACAGTAAGCATGATGAATAAGTAACAATGCGGCAAAAATGCCTATTAAATTTTAAGGAAAACTTATCGAATGTTCACTGTTCATTATGATATTTTCGGAAATCTATAGACGCCATTAGCGAAACCTCACTAGAAAAATGTCAAATAACAACCTTAATAAAAATTGTGTGCACCACTTTTTATAAGAGAAAGAAATATGAAATTAAAGTGAAATATTGTAAAATACTTCATAACTATATTTAGCCTATAAGAAAAGTCAATACTGATTTGCACATTCCGTTGCAGTCCCAACGCACGCTATCCTTTTTGAACATTAGCAACGATATTATGAAAATAGCTTCTTTTCATTATTTTTATTTGTTTACTTACGTGAATTAAACTCTCAAGATTCCATAAAGAGGGCAATCACTCACCTGAAAGAAATAAACAAAAATATTAATATAATTTTAAAAAATTTGAAACAATATGTTGACAAATAAAGGAGATAAAAATTCAGGATAATGCCCAAAAATGCAGTCATAGTGTTAAAACCCCAAACTATGAACTATAATTGTTTTAGTGTTAATATACTGAATAATGAGTAGTTTTATGGACAACTCCTAATGATTTCGTTTTTGGTGACATTCGCATACAGTGAAGAGTATCAAAATAAGTGTTGTGGATTATTGTTAATAATCCAATGAGAATAAGAATAGTTTTTGATAAACTGTTCCAACATCGACATTTCATCATGATTTCAGAAGTCTAGAGGCCTTGGTATCCCATCGGTAAAATTTATCTTTTGTATACTGAGGATAGTGGGTTCGAGTCCCACTTTGTTCTTGAGTGTTGATTATGTGTTGAAATTAATTGTTTCAAAAATGTGTATACCTATATGTTGGATAATGACACAGAAAATTCGCAAAGTGCATCGCGTACTGATACTGAAGAAGTTCGAGATGCAATACCCACGGAATAGTCTCCACGAAGTGCAGCGCGGTTGAGGAAAATAGTTGAAACTCTTTCATTGTATTTCAGCATGAACTCAATCCGTGTACCAAATTACTCTACTCAATCTGTAGAAGCTGTAGAGGTTGAGCAAATTATCCATACCACGAAAAGACAAGAAATGTCTACGTAAAAATGGCGGCGGTTGGAAAAGTTTATCCAAATTTTGAGTCTTCGTTGTACCCCGAAAAACAACTCGAGGAGATACCAACTTTTAACTGATTTGGTTCAATGGTAGGCGCTATAAATGCTAATATGTACCGGGAAAAATTTATCTAAAATCAAAACACGAATTGACGGTTAGGTTGCTGTTGTATGTGTTGTATCATTTATACCTATTCATGCATCAACTGTTGTCGTTCTACCCTGATATATGCGGCGTGAACTCCAACAATAATTTTAATAATATAATATATAATATAAAATATAGAAGATATGCAATTAATTAAAAATACATAATACATACATACATTAAATAACAGACAGCAGTTCGTCAATTCAATTAATAATAATAACAATAATAATAATAATAATAATAGTAATAATAATAATAATAATAATAAAATAAAATAAAACGCATTGACGTGTTTTTCAGATTATTCTTCTTTTTTATTCAGTGTCATTCAAATCAGTTTTTTTTTATCTTTCAAAATTGTATTAACTTCAATCACTGGATAATTCTATTTATTGTGCACAAATATAAGTATGAATAGATATAAATACCTTTACAGGCATCAACTGTTGCCAGTATACCCTTATATACGCGGCGGCATACTAATAATCTCGAAGTGAAAGGTGCGCGAAGTACGTTGAGCTAAGGAACGTAACATTTCACTTTTAGTTAACGCTCGATTTTACTCCTCATAAAACATGAAAATCGTTTCTCAAGGAGTAAACTCCAATAAACTTCAAAAATCAATTTATATCATAACAACAATTTCAAAAGTGAAAATGGTTTGTTTGTGTAACTTAAGAAATATCCTTTTAATTATCTAGATATTCAAACTGTCACGGTTGTTCTCAAGAACATTCTCAATTCCCAGAAATCCAATCAAGCCCGAAGCGATCGCCCATCATAAATCATCCTTTATGTAAGTAATACATGTACGTTCTGTTGAATACTCGTTTGAATTTCCCAACCTAGCCCCATATTCAAACATCAAAGTTAGACTGTTTGATGCGGCCAGGATGGGGACATAATATGGTATATTTTGGGGTGTATTCAGCCACCTCTGACACATAGTAAACGGTTCCTTCAAACACATTTAGTTGTGCCTGTACAAACCTATAAGTGACGACAATTTTGACCCAACATGTTGATGAACCGGATTCAGGGGAGTATTGGTGCAGAAAATTGCGATAAATCCATAGAGAATAAGAGCTATAGTTTGTCCAGCGAGAATTGACGTTCACGTCATCAATTGTACATAACGTCGATCGAAAACAGTGTTACCAAGCGTAATAAATAAATTGAAACAATGGTTAAAAATAACAATTTACACATTTATTATAAAAAATAACGCATGACGCAATGTTTCGGTGGAACTTCACCTTCTTCAGATGCTAATGGCAAACTTATGCCATTAGCATCTGAAGAAGGTGAAGTTCCACCGAAACGTGCGTCATGCGTTATTTTTTATAATAAATGTGTAAATTGTTATTTTCAACCATTGTTTCAAAATGTTTATTAATTTACACCAAGTATCGGTCCAATCAATCCAAACTGTAATAAATAATCTTTAATCTAATTAGCTGACCCAATTTTCCACAAAAATGGGATATAGAGGTTATTTCGGCGACTGTCAAACGTGAAAGTAGGTTGGGAGGGTCTGACAACATTGCAAATTTTGAAACATAATAATTACAACTTAACAATTAATTCAACTTATTTTCATTAGTCGGAATGTTAATTTGGGGATACATACGATTTGATATGTTATGCACAGAATATTTGTCGAAATGGATGATCCGGTCACTATCACCATATAACTACTCTTTGAGAAAATTACTTACGACAAATATGAATTTTGACAGTTTCGAATTTTTTTTGGGTAAGCAGCATTGCGTAGTTATTTGTGCATTTCTGTGACTTGCACGCTAATTCTCACTAGATAGACTATAACAGAAGTTTAGCATGCTAAATTTTATTGGTTTCCAGACAATATATGAGTGTAGAAACATGCATGTTGCCAACCGAAAATGTGGTGCAGAATGGGGTTGAAAGCTTGCGCTGAAATGTGCTACTGAAATCTGTCGTAGCTCGGCAAGAATAGTCTTAAATTGTTTGAATATTTTCGTTCTCCATATTATTTGATACTTTTCAAAACACTTATCGTTTTTCCGAAGAAGGCGGTGATTGTTGAAATGCGCTTGTCAATCGATAGGTTTGAGCAGTTTTTCTAGGATAATAATGAACTTTTCGAAAATTTTTACATGTACGATAAAGTTGTCAACTGAAATATAAACGATTTGAGATTCTTGTAGAGTTGTGGCATTAATTGAAGTAAATTGGAAATTAGGAGTCTTTTTTGTATTGAAACGTACCTCAACAATAAATTCAGAAATGCTGAAAAAAAGATAGTGAAATATAATTTGGAAAACAGCTTAGTATATTTGTGTGAATAGTAGACTATGAAGGTTTTCCTGATTTTGCTATTTGTGAAAAAGGGCAGCACATATTCTGATTCTTATGAAGATTTAATTTGAGAAATAGAAAAGTGATCACATAACACGTTTTATCAAATAATCTTTGAGAATCTTCAATGACAAATATTGATTTTTGCTCACCCATTCAACTTTTGTTTGACTAAACGTGAAAACATGAACAATATTTCGAATACTTCCTAGGAGCATTTTATTCGTGCTTTTAGAATTCACAAGAATCCATAACGTTTTTTTATTATTGGTTTAGAATAAATCTACTTCAAAACCCAGATATACCTACATTACCTATTTTTGTGTAGAAGAGACTGTTATATAAAACTGAAAGCTTTCTTTTTGAAACATTGGGAACAAGATGTGCCTTTAGCATTAGCACGGGAATAAGTATCTATTCGAATATAAAACGTTGTTTGAGAAGACGGTCCTGTCTCGAGCCCTCCAAAGAATTCTAGTGTTTTACCGACGTCTCCTATGCTTTATGTAAGCCCAGATATATTAGGGGATTATTTCTTTTATTTCCTGATAATCGCAGTCGAGTGATATAGCCGTAATCTTTTGGAATGAGAATAACATCCATTTCATCCCTTCCATTATCACATATCTTGCACTAATATCCTTATTTTTAAAAGATAGAGAATTGGAAATGGGTATTCAGTTTTATTTATTATCTAACAAAAAATAGCTTCTACTTGAAGCATTTCTTTCGACTTCCTCATAAAAAAAGGTTTTCGATATTTTTAACAGATAGTAAGTTGAAGAATATATATATATATATATATATATATATATATATATATATATATATATATATATATATATATATATATATATATATATACATATAGGAAGGTGTGAAGGATTCTACGACTGTCAAGTTAAAGAAAAATTACTTTGAGTTCAGGTCTGCAGTCAAATGTTGAGAATAAGGTGAACTCTTTTTTCTGTTCAAGCTTTCGAGCACATTTATTTGCTCTTCATCAGGAACTCTACAAAGAATTTAAAAATGAACAATAGTTAGTTTGAACAAAATCTCAGTTTGTGTACTTACGAAGGTGAGAATTAGAATTATAGAGATTTTGTTCAAACTAAGTATTGTTCATTTTTAAATTCTTTGTAGAGTTCCTGATGAAGAGCAAATAATGTGCTCGAAAGCTTGTACAGAAAAAATAGTTCACCTTATTCTCAACATTTGACTGCAGACCTGAACTTAAAGTAATTTTTCTATATATATATATATATATATATATATATATATATATATATATATATATAATATATATAATACTTTACAGGCTATGGGTGGTTGGAGAACAAAATTCGTGACCCTTTAATTTTCAGAGACAAAATTACTGTGACATTTATGAACAAGTTCTCTCTCGCAATGTTCAAAAATCCTTGAAAAAGCTTAAAATTTCAATATAAAAGTTGAGGCGGTGAAAAATGTCAACTAACTCCAAATATCAAACTTTAACCCTACAACTAAGCAGCACAAGCTCTGGAGGTGCGCAAAACCTCAAAAACCATGTAAAAACAAGAAATCTCTACATAAAAATGGTATCGGTCAGAAAAAGAGTTCATAGCATTGAAAGGCATCAACTTGATATAAATACAAATTTTCAGGCACCTAACTTAATTTGGAGGGGTTTTGGAGGTGCAAAAATCTTTTACTACTATGTTGAAAAATTTTCCATTATGCACCTTTCCGCCACTCCCTTACCCAAAGTCTGAATATGTTAAAATTTGGACTGAATTTACCCAAATTTCATATATATATATATATATATATATATATATATATATATATATATATATATATATATATATATATATATATATATATATATATATATATATATATATATATATATATATATATATATATATATATATATATATATATATATATATATATATATATATATATATATATATATATATATATATATATATATATATATATATATATGTATATATATATATATATGTATATATATATATATATATATATATATATATATATATATATATATATATATATACAAGTAGAGCAGAATTATCGGTATAGCCCGCTTATATGGAAGCAGCCGTTGACACGTGTTTCGGACTCTTTGGTCCTCATCAGAACGGCGTAGCCAAGCATTGGATTGAAAACTTGGAGATGAAAATAGCACAACAAACGAAATCCCCTGCTACGGAAGACAATCACACATTTGTGGCTTATAGTTTGAACTCTCCGGTTTGGGAGATTTGGTCAAACTTTGCCACGGAGGCGATTAATGCCATCCGCGAGATCTCAGACCGAGTAAATAAACAACAACAAAGAAATTAGTCGCGGGAAAATATTAAACAAGTAGAGCAGAATTATCGGTATAGCCCGCTTATATGGAAGCAGCCGTTGACACGTGACACGTGACGCGTCAACGGCTGCTTCCATATAAGCGGGCTATACCGATAATTCTGCTCTACTTGTTTAATATTTTCCCGCGACGAATTTCTTTGTTGTTGTATATATATATATATATATATATATATATATATAGGTAAACTTTTTTATATAGTATATATATATATATATATATATATATATATATATATATATATATATATATATATACTAGCTGACCCGGCAAACGTTGTTCTGCCATATAAATTATTTTTATCTACTCATCTATCTGCCGATGTATATCTACCTATCTAGATAGTTATCTATCTTTCTATCTATCTAACTATCTATCTATCATTCTATCTATCTGTCTATCTATCTGCGTATCTATCTATCAATTTATCAGACCGGGAAAACGTTCTGCCATATAAATTATTTTCATCTATCTATCTTTCTATCTATTCATCTATTTGCCGATCTATATCTACCTATCTATCTATCTATCTATCTATCTATCTATCTATCTATCTATCTATCTATCTATCTATCTATCTATCTATCTATCTATCTATCTATCTATCTATCTATCTATCTATCTATCTAGTTATCTATCTATCTTTCTATCTATCCATCTATCTATCTAACTATCTATCTATCAATCTATCTGACCCGGCAAAAATGTTATTCATTAGGAGTATGAAAAATATATTACGACCTATTCTCAAACCGACTATTGTTATTTTCGATTGCCATCTTGCAGCCCTATTGCGGATCTGTGGATGAAATAAAAAAAATGAAAATCGCAATGCAAAAATAGGGGTTGATCGTAGAAGGGTAAACAATTGAGAGTAATATGAATTTTTCTATTCTAAGTCGTAAAGGGGTGAAAATTTAGGGTTGTATGTATTTTTGAATGTTGCATCATAAAAAAATAGAACAAAAAATTTTGTTTGAAAAATAAAAAACAAATTTAAGGGGTGGACCACCCTTAATATCTAGGGGGATGAATAATAGCCGTTGGCCGATTCTCAGACCTACCCGATATGCACATAAAATTTCATGAGAATCGGTCAAGCTGTTTGGTAACTAACATTGTGACACGAGAATTTTATATATTAGATAGATATATATATATATATATATATATATATATATATATATATATATACATATATATATATATATATATATATATATATATATATATATATATATATATATATATATATATATATATATATATATATATATATATATATATATATATATATATATATATATATATATATATATATATATATATATATATATATTATCAGATATCAAAAACATCTCGAAAACCATGGTGCATTTGGTCTAAAATGGATTCCAAAATTCATCCCTTATCTCACTGTTAACTTTCGATACATTGCAAAAGTCTTATCATTTTAGTGAAAAGCACGACCAGAAAGCAAAAAATTTCCTTACTTTTAGTAGGAATATGTATTGGCGTCTCGCTTCAAGTATAGAAGTAGAACAAAATGTTTTCACAGTTAATCAGTAACTTGATCTATTTCATAAAATACTTGTACAGTTACGTCCGCGGTGAACTTCAAAAAAATTACTCATAGTCAAGGCAAAAATATTGATATATTCTATGTCTCTTTCGATAACAGTCTGTTAGCTTTCTGTGTTCATAACTCCACAGGCTTTTCGTTACAGAGAGCGTTTCACGCTTTGGAATGTTCACTATCGTCGGATAGTCTTGATTGGAGGAAGATTATAATTATTCAGATAATTGGCAGCAAATATAGATTACAGGGTAGTTTCTCCTTTGAAATACTCTTCAATGGAAAGGTAATTGTTAATTGCAGTTTGTTTAGCAATTAACTCAGCTCAAATTCATGGAATTTGTGAAGGGAAGTAAGCTGAATATATACGTATTTTGCATCCAAGAGGAACTGATCAGGTTGAAATATCCCAGAAAACAGTGTAATCAAGATTTTAATAACTATGAATATTTTAATAGAAAATTCAATGAACGGATATAAATATAACATTAGTGATCTTTTGTAAAGATGTTTGCTCACTTATCGGAAAATCTGAAGTAAAATTGTACGGAGAAAATAAACTTTTCATTCTGTGTCGCGATCAAATGATCATTCAAAAAAGAGTTTGAGCTCTACGAATAAAACTGATTACTGATTCACGAATAATACTGAATTATCACAAAAACTAAAAATTACACTTGTCTTGATATTTTTTGGTGTTATTAACAATTATTCATTTCATTAAATTTTTGTCTCTTGGAGCGACTTATTGTCCAATTTATAATGCAAAAATGTATAAATATTCGAAAACATAATATAGGTTTATAACTAAAATACACCTTCTTGATTGATATGAACGCGTGACTACCAAAGCTCCTTCACATAAGGTCATATTTTCCCATCATTTCTTTCTTCTTGCATACAAATTATTGGTTTCTCAATTTGATTAAGCTGAAGAGATGTAGAAAGAATTGAATTTCTACGTTAAAATTGCGGAGGGAGGAGAAAACATTTGAAATCGTGAAATAGCACGTCCCTTACATCAACTGATTTCACATACAAATTTTCAGTCTTACCAAATGTCAGCCCTCGTAATCAATCAGCTGTGGTTAACGCAAAAATGGAGAAACCAAAGACATTACAATGGAAAAACCAACCAGAACACACATCTTTTACACCAACTTAATCTACGAATGAGATTTCAACCATCTAATTAAATCTGGGGAAGCTGTGGATGTTCGTACATCTTCAAAAACCACGAAAAATTAAAGTAGCAGTGTTCAAGGAGACAATTTATTATCTCCAACTGATGCTTCCTTGGTATCAACTTCATTCATCTATACGCTCCAACCCTATAACTCAATTCGAACAGTGTTTGGGGTTGCAAAAATTATGTTTTCTATAGCTCCATTCATACTCGAAAAAGCCCTACAAGGCCGAATTTCGAATTATGATCTTCAAAATAAATTTATTCATCTTATGTCACTGGTTTGACTGAATATGCCCAAATTTTGATAGTTTCGTTACATCAAATACAACTCCAAATTCAAAATTTCAGCTCATTTGGAGATGCTAATATGCACCGGAAATTCATAATATATATATATATATATATATATATATATATATATATATAGAAAAATATATTATTATAGCTGGGTATTCGGCAAGGAGTTATGATCTAAACAACCAAATTTGTCTCAGTCGACGTTTCGACTCTTTATTGAGTCTTCCTCAGGACATCTACAATTTAAAAAGAATGACAAAGAATGTTACACCGAAACAGTTCGTCTTATATATATAAAAAACAACAAAATTACATGTATAAAACAGTTTCTTTGAACTCTAGTTCCTGCAATTTACAAGGAATATACAACAAAAACTCATTTAAAACCGAAAACATGTTAAAATAACAGCGGATATCATTACACAAAAGTGACATTAAACTAAGACCCAATAGATGTGCTTTGGCAAGTGATGTGAATAAAACTGGACATAATATCAATTTCAGTGAGCGGAAAATTTTAATGACAGAGGTGAATTACAAGAAGAGAGTGTTCATGGAGATGTGTTTCATATGTGATTTACGTGAAAGGATTAATTTTAGAGACGATATTGGTAATCTTAGTGGAATATATAAATATGTTTTAAGTTTAGATAAATCCTCCCTGAATGCTATTTAATATTTAGTATCATATTTTCTCATGTTCATAAATTAGCTATACCTTCTTCATAGTATCGTTATATTCCGGTCTATGAAATTGTCCACATGCGCGGGTTACTGATAATACAATGTCGCTTGACAGTCATCTGGGTTTGTTATTGTTTTTCGTGAGGTTATGTTTGGCTCATCGTTTAGAAATTATTAAATTAATAGAAAATTTTTACTCCAAAAACAATGAGCTGTTGTAGAGTTGTGTCATGTTATGGGCCTTACAACCTATCTGTTTGTAAGTATTTGATTAAATTGTGGCATTTGTTTTTGAGTTTCAGTCAGATTTTTATACCATTTAGTTGATATTTCGAGCCCCTTTATTTCTGTATTTTGGCTTTATTCACGTTATTTTAACATGTTTTAGGTTTTAAATGAGTTTTTGTTTTATATTCCTTGTAAATTGCAGGAACTAGAGTTCAAAGAAACTGTTTTATACATGTAATTTTGTTGTTTTTTATATATATAAGACGAACTGTTTCGGTGTAACATTCTTTGTCATTCTTTTTAAATTGTAGATGTCCTGAGGAAGACTCAATAAAGAGTCGAAACGTCGACTGAGACAAATTTGGTTGTTTAGATCATAACTCCTTGCCGAATACCCAGCTATAATAATATATTTTTAAAAAATCATCGGCAGTTACTTACTCAATTGTATATATATATATATATATATATATATATATATATATATATATATATATATATATATATATATATATATATATATATATATATATATATATATACATACATACAGAGCGGGATTAACCCTATCCTGGCCCCTAGGCAACAACTCTGTCCGGGCTCCAGGTCTTTTCAAGTTGATAAAGGGATGCACGTTACTTCCTGATAATCGACTCCAGGTATCCTGTTACTTCTAAGTCTTATGTGATATTGCAACAACATGGTTACTTTGAGTTGATGCTGCAGCATCACCTTACCTGACTCGTTAGCTTTATTTAAATGGTTTGAATGAATAGGTTTGAATGAATAGGTTATAGAAAAGTGATGAATGATGATCCAGGTTGCATGATGGGTTAGGAAAGATAAATGATACGGGATGCGATTATTCTAAATTTGATCTTGTTAAACGCAATAAAATACAATAAACTAAAGAAAAGAGTTTTGTGAAGTACAAATTGGACAAAGTCAAGTATCTTGGAAATATTTATTGTTTTTGTACAGTGCAGTAAGTTCAAATATTAACTCTTCTAACTTTTTAAGAAACAAAATCGTTTAAAACATCTTGGAAGTTGACCCTTTCTAATACATCATTTTCGATGACCATTACCGACAATAAATTCAAACGGTTCTGAGACATTGTTGAACGAAGACAGTTTATTAGTTCTACTACTCGATACTAGATGGTTCTGTATATATGAGGTAATTCATCAATTGACAACCTGCGTCGAAAGAAAGAAATAATTTTAATTGGATCAAATCTAGTCGATGCGGGGCCCCTTGGCAGTTGCCTACTCTGCCTAATGGTTAATCCGGCCCTGTATATATACATATATAATTATATACTTAGGGACAAATACGACTAAAAGCAGATGATGTAAATTTCTTCAAACAGTTTCTTATTTATCTAAGGATATATAAAAAACTATTGGTTCTCAGTATTATTCTGATTATTATTGTTAAATAGTTAAAATATTCTTGTGAAAAACTTTATCCTAAAAATTAAAACTTATGGGTATCCAAATAACTTTCTTTTGTTGTAAGGTCAATATCTTCAGTGATAAGTTTTGATTATTCCTTTAATAAGCTAACCCTATTTTAGAAAAATTGTAGTAATGTCTTATTATGTTTTTGCTGTATGATGCTAGTAGAATCAAAATATTTATCGTACGATTTTGTGCAAATTGATGAAATCCATGTCATAAAAGATGAAAAAATCTTTTGCTTTTAATAAATCTAATTTATATTTAGTAAAACTAAACGTTTTGGAAGCCGAAAGCCACAGAGGCAAAATTTAATTAAACTTCCACGAAGTCTAACCAATAGTTCAATTATCCCTTCAATTCATTCCTATTCGGAAGTCCTTATCTCCCTTCACTTTTAGTTATTAGAAGAGACCTTAAAGTCTATATTGGAATCTTGTATGTTTTTGGCTAAAGTTAGAGTAGTTTGAGAAGACGGAGGCTGGTATTTCTTGGTTTAATACTTAAAATAATATAATTATGTGGAATAGGCGAGCTGAAATTGTCAGAAAATGAATGCGACTTCATAGTTATTCTTATTATTAATATTCTTTATAAGATCTGTAAAGTTTATAATAGTTTCCATCCAGAATGTAATATTTATGTTGTTCCATTTGGATGCTTGAAGTAAATAGGTAATTCGTAACAAGTTAATTAATATGCAAGTCTAATTTCAATCCAATTGCAACCTCTCCTCATCCTATAAAGGTGTGTTCAACTCTCTGCACTGCTAATTCAATTAGAATTCTACAATAAATATTATTTCATTATTGTTTGCATGTATCATTGTGTGTACCTATTATATATTATTCTATTATTCTACTGATTTTATATGCTATTTTTCTATTCTATTATACTTATTCTTATTCATAGCTGTAAACCATATTTGTTTTGTAATTGGGATTACTCCTGTTAGGCAACAAACCTTTTTGTTATTCTGTAATTGTATATATAAATTCACATAACGATAAACTTGAAAATATTTAATTATGTGGAAATTCGCAATGAACAATATATCTGAAATTCAGCCCTCTAGGTTTTTTTGGAGCGTAGAAGGAACTAAAAAACTGCTTTTTAATGATTTTTGGACCCCAAGCGCATTCCAAGTTTGGTTAGAAAGTTGAACAGTTCTTCATATATGGAGTTGAAGTAAGGAAATAAGTTCCCTTCAATTGTATATTTTTTCCCATCTGCCGTCATTTTTCTGTTAGAAATTGTTCGTGTTTTTTTATTTTTTCCCAACCCCACAGATCCTGCAGATTGTGCTAGAGAGTTATAATTTCGTACGTGGATTGAATTAATTAATGTTAGTGAAGTGCCATTTGGTTGTTTCAACTGACGCCATTTAAATGTAGATATTTCATGTTCAGCTCCTCCAAATTTACTCTACAAATCTATGTCAGAGTAGACTGATTTCTTTCAGACTTAATATGTAAGAAGAAATACCTGAAATATTAAAATATGGACCATGTTCTTCCAATTATTGTTCATTATATATTTTTATTTTATACTTATGTTTCTAATTAATTTCAAAGGATTTCTACGGTTTGATGATGAAGCTGTTGAGAATAAATTTGATCTTTCTGATATAACAAAAAATTGCGGATTTCCTATAAAAGTGAAATATGTTTATTTCTCTTTCTTAAATTATTTCATAGAAACGAGAAAAAGATTGCCATTATTGTAGTCTCAATTAATTTCCCTTGAAGCCAATTGTCCCTAATTATTTCTGACTGAATCATAAGAAATAATTTGTAAAACATTTTAAATCTTTACTCAAAAAAAAACACTTTTGCGATTCTTCGAACTGATTGGTCCGACTAACCAGAAATGTTTCAGTAGTCGTTGTTCTCAAAAAGTTCCCTCTTTTTCGCGCCTTTAATGGAACAAGGGTAAGTGGAAAAGTTCGAGCCTACCTTCATTAGTTGGGTTAATCGTTTTTCATTGATTCGAAGTTCATGAATTTTCCGGAGAATCGGGTCTTTCTACGGTGCTTGGCCATTATCATTTAGTAGTATTTTCTATACCAGGTGGTGCTTCCAAATTAGTCTATGTGGAATATTTTAATCGAAAAGGTTTTTCTGAAAAAAGGTCGATTTTGATCGCACACTCATGGATCCCCCTAACTAAGATGAAAAACCCGTTGAAAAATATTAACTGGCACATTATTTTTGAGGTATTTCAATTCTCCTTGAAAATATGATATTTGTTTTGATTTGATATTAATATAAAAAACTTGTTTGAAGTTTCGGTAGAATAAATTGAACTACAAATATACCAACGAGTATCCATTTCAAGGAAACGTTTTTGCTTGGACCTGTTCGTTTTTCATTAGTAGGTATAAGTAGAACTCTGATATCATTTATAATAAAAAGTTTTATGTTCATAACAATATACTAAACAAAAGTTGAAAGATAATATATGCTGGACATTGAGTCATAAGCTCCACGTGATATTCACCTTCTCTTTTAAGTGAAGTCTCTAACTTTAGAATGAAATTGAGAAAATACATGTGCAGCAAAGCTCCATTACCAAGGTGTTTATTTACATACAAATTCTTAATTCAATGAACACAATTTGTGGGAGTGAAGATATGCACACAGTTTTAATACCTGTAAAAATACAAGAAATTTCTACAAACATATTGTGGTGATGAGAAGAAATTTTTAAAACATCTAATAACACCTCCCTAATATTAACCAGATTCACGTAGGTACATATATTTAGCCTTTTTAAAGAATTTGAAATTCAAGTGAAACCTTCATGGTGTCCTACACTAACATCAACTCAATTCACTTACCATACTTTTAACCCTCAAAAAGCTTGGAGATGCTTGATAATATAGAAAAATCCTAACATAAAAAATGCGGCATTTCAGCAGAATATTTGAAACCACCAAAAGGCACTTTACTGAAATCACCTTAATCCACGTAAGAAAAATTTCAACCCTCTAAATAAATCTGGAGGTGATGTGGAGCTGCGAAATCAGGATAAAATTGTTATCTCTATGTTGAAATAGCGTTAATTTAAGATAAAAGTTCATACAGCGAAAGACACAAAATTTTGAATTCTATGTGGACAGTGTTTGGGGGTGCAAAAATCATCTATGCACCCTTCAAAAAGGCCTTATATAATGTGTTTTACCAGACTCCATGTTATATTCACTAACAACTTCTTCTATAAAATTATTCCATCGAAGCATTATGATAGGTACGTCTCTGTCTTTCGAGTAATGGATGCAATAGATCTTTTGAAGATAGCTTGAATGATAAAGTAACTGTAGATTAGTATTTTTTTTTTCATTCGCTATTTATTGCAATTTTGAGGTAGAGAAATAAATTTAAAAGTAACTAATCTGTTTTCATTTAATACTATTCATATTCTTCGATGCAAGAAAAAGGATGTCATCGTTAGAGTAGGTTCCTATGTACTTCGTGGTTAGTGTCTACTTAAGCTAAAATATTATCCTCTTTCCCATAAACATTCAGCTTTTAATTCAAAGATCCACAGAGCGTTTTCAATTACATTATCCGTAACAAATTCAGCAAAAGAAATTTCAACTATAAAAATAATTGCTTCAAATAATGGTTTTCACACGAGTTTGATAGATAAAATGATAAAAAAGAAAGGTAGTCAACTAGCGTACAACAGCATATATCCTCAATTAAAATTAGAAAAATCGGAAAAATTCACATCTTCAACATATTTTGGTCCTCTAACAGAAAAAGTAGCTAATGTCATACCTAAATGTAATATTAAAATTGCTTTCAAACCTAAGACAAAACTCTCAGTATTTTTATTCAACACCAAAGATATCACTTCAAAATTTGAAAGTTCAGGAGTTTATAAGTTGATTTGTCCTTTATGTAAAGGAGTGTATATAGATCAGACTAGTCGATCGTTCAAGACAAGATTTAGAGAAGACCAACATTCATGTTTGAAAAATAAAACGGATTCAACGTTTTCAAATCATTGCCGTGAAAACCAACACCCATTTCCACAAATAGATAATTTTCAAATCATGCACAAATTACCGAAAGGAACCAAACTTACTTACTTAGAATCATTAGAAATTTTTAAACTCAATCATAATGCAAAAGATATCTTGCTGAACGACCAGACTGACTTGATATCTTCTCCTACATTAGTGTATTCAAACAATAACGATTTTTCTAAAGAACATTGTATTGTACCAATTTGGGAAATCCACTCGATTAACCCTTCTTGAAATATGTTCCTCTTGTCTATTAAGGTACCTGCAATAATTCTTTCCCACCCGTAAGCGCAAATCTACAATTATGTACTCAGTTCTTAAATCAATCTGCCCGATGATGGTCTAGTGACCGAAATTGCAATCGCAGTTTTATATTTTTCAGAATATTTTGTGATAATAAACGTAGTAAATTCAAATTTAGTTTTGTTCATAAAATATTAGTATAAATATTTACATTTACTATTCTGTAAGTGATGATGCGCGAGAAATATCTCCATGCCATCGTCAAACCGAATAGTGTTTTAGTTTACCGATAGTTCACTCTATCCTTCAAGTTAACTTTTACAGAATACTCAATTACTTTGTTCAACTTTTTTTCGTTTTCCAATCAAACAGAAATATTTCAATAGCCGATGTTAGCTAAGAGTGCTCCCTACCCTCTCTGTCAATTAATACGATTTCGTGCAGGACAAGGGTAAGTGGAAAAGTTCCTATCTACCTTCATTAGTTGGGTTAATAGCTTTTCGTTATATAGAAATTAATACTGTCTTTGAGGAGAACCAAGTTTTTTTCACAGCTCGAACATATCAACTGAATTACATTGAAGACAGCATTATTAAACAAACATTTGAAGTAGACCGAAATATTCATATTGATCCTTGTCGAGAATTAGGTTAAATTAACAGAGTAACCTTTCGATAATCAACCAAAAAATGTCACGAGAATTTCAAAAACCACTCTTAACCATCGAAAGTTCCCATATCTCTTCTAGGAATAAGAGGCATATGGCTAAGAACACTTGAACCTACAGATAAAATGCGGTTGCTTAAGTTATAAATATATCGGTTTATCGATAAGTAACGGATATGTCAACTTAAGGGCTCTTAATCTATCTAAATGGCTCTGAACGGTAAAATATGGCCTCTAGTAAATTACTGTGAATGCTATATCTACTGTTCTGTCTATATCTAAAAGAATCTTTTGAAATAAATGGAAATCCCCATCTAGCGACACAAAAAGAGCAAAAATGAAAAGACATAAATACTCAAATAAATAATTATATATATATATATATATATATATATATATATATATATATATATATATATATATATATATATATAAATATATATATAAAATTAAGTGAACTAGGACATTTAATTTGAAACTAATCAAACAAACCTCCTAGCGGAGCTGGTTATAAGAGTTCACGAAGCATCGAAATATCAACATCTACCCCAGACGGTAATTGTTCGAAATGTTAATTTGTTTCATCACAATCGATGGAAATTGATAGACAGACTGTTTCGCCCTTATCGGGGCTCATCAGTATCATCCATCCACCAAGAGTGATAACCAAACACAAACATTTTCAAACGGTCATACATATTTCATCTAGTAACTCCATGACATATAAATATGACACAGCGTCACCAGTCGGAAACAATTGAACACATCTTTCAGAACAGAAGAAAACATTTCGGCAACGAGAACTAGTACGTCCGGACACCCGAAGGTGGCTACCATATTCGCTAAGCAAGAGTAAAGCTGACACATCAATTTCGATGTGATTCAACATTACACACCGCAGGCAGCAATCGCCCCGAATTTTATCGCAATGGCAAAATGAATATAAGTAAGAATTATTTCGTGTTAAACGGAAAACACGCCCGTGGTTATAAAATTAAGTGAACTAGGACATTTATTTGAACTAATCAAACAAACCTCCTAGCGGAGCTGGTTATAAGAGTTCACGATGCATCGAAATGTCAACATCTAACCGCCAGACGGTATATTTGTTCGAAATGTTAATTTGTTTATCACAATCGATGGAAATTGAATAGCAGACTGTTTTCGCCCTTATCGGGGCTCATCAGTATCATCCATCCACCCAAGAGTGATAACCAAACAAACATTCCAAACGGTCATACATATTTCTTCTAGTAACTCCATGACATATTTAAATATGAACACAGCAGCCACCAGTCGGGAAACAATTGACCACAATCTTTCAGAACAGAAGAAAACATTTCGTCAACGAGAACTATTAGAACGTCCCGGACCCCCGAAGGTGGCTACCATATTCGCTAAGGCAAGAGTAAAGCTGACACATCAATTTCGATGTGAATTCAACATTACACACCGCAGGCACAAGATCGCCCCGAATTTTATCGCAATGGCAAATGAATATAAGTAAGAATTATTCGTGTTAAACGGAAACACGCCCGTGGTTATAAAATTAAGTGAAACTAGGAACATTTATTTGAAACTAATCAACACAAACCTCCTAGCGGAGCTGGTTATAAGAGTTCACGAAGCATCGAAAATATCAACATCTACCCCAGACGGTAATTGTTCGAAATGTTAATTTGTTTATCACAATCGATGGATAATTGATAGACAGACTGTTTCGCCCTTATCGGGGCTCATCAGTATCATCCATCCACCAAGAGTGATAACCAAACAAACATTCCAAACGGTCATAGCATATTTTCTTCTAGTAACTCCATGACCTATAAATATTGAACACAGCGCCACAGTCGGAACAATTGAACCACATCTTTCAGAACAGAAGAAAACATTTCGGCAACGAGAAGTAGTACGTCCGGACACCCGAAGGTGGCTACCATATTCGCTAAGCAAGAGTAAAGCTGACACATCAATTTCGATGTGATTCAACATTACACACATATATATATATATATATATATATATATATATATATATATATATATATATGACTATATATAGAATATATTATATATATTATAATATATATATATATAATATCATATATATATATATATATATTATATATATAGTATATATTATAGTATATATTATATATATATTATATATATCTATATATATATATATATATATATATATATATATATAATATATATATATATATATATATATATATATATATATATATATATATATATATATATATATATATATATATATATATATATATAATATATATATATATA
This sequence comes from Cynegetis impunctata, assembly GCA_030704885.1. Classification (NCBI taxonomy): domain Eukaryota; kingdom Metazoa; phylum Arthropoda; class Insecta; order Coleoptera; family Coccinellidae; genus Cynegetis; species Cynegetis impunctata. Next base: position 22,201 of record JARQZK010002200.1, on the reverse strand, counting down.
GTTATATATATATATATATATATATATATATATATATATAGGGTCGCTGATATGTATGGAAACGGTCGATTATTTACTAAAGTAAGATAGCTAGCGAAAAATGTTAAGATACAAAAGTTTTAGGGTTTTTTAAAATCTATCACACTAAATAAAAAGTTTACAGGGTCAATCAAGAAGTACGGAAGAAATAAATTTGCTTTCTCTTCAATAGAACGCCCTATATATTATAACATATGTTAATTCTGCTCTAAATTCTGAACAAAATTTACATAGAATATCATTTCCTAAATTCAACCGTTTTCGAGATATCGAATTTTGAAAATAACTTTCCACTACTCGCAAATTTATTAAAAGAAAAAGCATGAAATGATGGATATTTATTATGAATGTCACACAAGGTAGAGTATGTGGATATGATTATAATTTAATTATAATTTTTCTACAGAAATTGAGAAAAAAAATAATTGTTCAGGGTTTATAAACATGCACGAAACAAAAATTGCTCAAAACTATTTGATCGAATATCTCAAAAAGTATAAATTTTACAAAAACTTGGTAGGAAAAATTTTTTTTGCATTCTAGACGTTCTTCACGCTGGTGTTTTTCAAGGAAATTTGGTACGTCTAGTTTTCGAGATATCACATTCAACTTTGTTTTTCAAATACGGACCTGCATTTTTTATTTCAGAATTTAAAAGAACTCTTTTTTCTGATTTCAACGATGTATCTCATGTCCATATTCATTTGTATTTAAATGGTAAAAAACTAGTATTTAAGTTATTTGGCACTTTTTTCATTTGGTGAAAAATCAGATTTATTTTTTTGTTATGCGAAAGCATTTCGAAGTGCTGAAAGAGCCCTTCAAATGTATCAAAATTCGTACCCCGAAAGGCGCTTACCGAATCGAATAATTTTTACAAGGATAGAGCAAAATTTGCTACTATACGGATCATTTAATAATCCTTCAGAACGGGGAACAACTGTAACGGCAGAGAATTCTGAAGATGAAACAAATGCATTAAGTATGTATCATCCAGTTTGAATTTTGGCAAAGGTTATTTTAAAAAATAAGGAAGTTTTACGGTTTATTACATAACTTGAATTTAATTAAATAGTAAAAAAAATGTTTAAAAGCTTAATAAACAGAGTCTTTCCTTACAAGCTAGAACAGTCTGTTTATGTTATTAAAATAGGCAATTGTTTCATTGGTAGTCTAAGTCACCTCTGATATTCTCATTTTTTCTTAAACTCAATACAACTTAATATTTATCTTTTTATCATTAAAACAAATATGAAAATGTGACCCATCGTTAAAATCAGAAAAAAAAGTTTTTTTAAGAAATAGAATGAAAAATACAGGTCCGTATTTAAAAAAAGTAAGTTGATAGTAATATCTCGAAAACTAGATGAACCAAATTTCCTTAAAAAATACCAAAGTGAAGAACGTCTAGAATGCATAAACTTTTTCCTTCACTAATTGTTTGTAAAAATTATACTTTTTGAGATATTCGATCAAATAGTTTTGAGCAAATTTCGGAAAACCCCCGTAGCTTGAGATAGAATTTTTTTTTCTTTAAATATGAAACTAGATTTTCAATGTCCTCCAAAAACTGCACATTTTTCCTAATTTGACCAACCTTGTAATTCTTATAATTACCAAGATAGCAATAGTGGCCCATGGCAATTAGGACAACCTGTATATATGTATATATATATATATATATATATATATATATATATATATATATATATATATATATATATATATATATATATATATATATATATATATATATATATATATTTGAAAACAGGTCTGAATTCGATAAATGTGATGTTAATAAATAATTCCAAAAAAATTATTTATATTTAAAATTTGAATGTTATCAGCTTTCAGATTTCATAGCCTGTTGAATATAAACCTTATTATACCTAACTCATGGCTATTTCTGTTGAGCTAGAGGGTAAACGTCCGTTTCAGAAACCTTCCACGGTCCAACATTCATTAACTTCAAAAATATATATGTAATTTGTATTTAGAAACAGTAGTGTAAATAAAATTCATAGTCTCATCTGTTGTCTAACGAATTTAATGATAAAGTTTATTCATTTTAAAGTTTATTTTCAATACAAAGCAGATATACCTACAGTTTTGCGCCGGTTCCGAACGGCCAATGAGCTTGTGAACGATGCACATTACCCAACAATTTCTCTTAAATCTATAACCACTAAATTCCTAACAAATTCCTAATAAACACCCAAGAGCAAGGTGGGACTCGAACCCACAATCCTCGGTTTACAAGCGGTAAACCTTACCGCCTGGTCTACCGAGGCCTCAAAGCAGATATTATATTCAGTTATAATATCACAAGAGCATCGAAACTAATTGATTATACTTCCGAGCCACGAGACGTATTTTGCGAACGAGTGGTATAACGAATAAAAAATATTAATTTCCGTCAATATGAAAACATTCACATTTTGACACGAGGCGAAACACCAAACCGATTATATCACGTCGTCAAGGGTATATTCACTTATCAATACGCAGTAGTTATGCAAAATTCACGGATTTTATTGGCTTATTCATACATGACTTATATATTCTGTAATATATATGTCAATTACGACAGATATGTGAGTACGAACCTGTACCTCAACTTCCGAATACGTTTTCATTCTCCCTGTGTCCATTTTATTTCATTTGCTTCCATAGAACTGGAGTTGAACTAATAATACACCAGCTGGAATGCACGCAGCATCGCAAGCATTCTTCATTTCGTGCCGATACCCAGTACCCTGTCTCTCCGTGTTTGGCTCAACAAGCGGATTGCGTACAGCATCCTCTGGTAAATTTTCGAACATTTCAGTTTCGCAGGAGACAAGGGGTCCAAGTTTTGAAATATTTCACTGGTGAAATTTTCAATATTTCGAACAACCCAAGTTTTGAACTAATTTCATCGATGAAATTGAATTCGAAATCGAAATATTTTCACAAAGATAATTCGCATACTGTTTACCGTTCGAAATGTGTAATTCACTTGCGAAATAACATTTTGTTAGGAATATTGTCGTAATTTTTTCGGACGTGAAGGGGTACATCTTTTCTCATTTTTTCTGGGGACGGTAATTTTTTTTTTAATATTTCGTATACGGTTTATTTCTTTAATAAAATGGCAAACTTGGAGGAACTTCAAACAATTATGGTTAATAACGTCGTGAATTAGTGGAAGATGACTTTTTTAACGCCAAGAACAATGCTTCACCATTTAAGGCAAGAACCCTTTTAATCTAAAGTGATCGACAATTTCTCAAAATTTAACAGACTTTCCAAAAGAAGCAGCTCGACAACTAATTAATACGTTAGAACCTCATTTGACAGCTCCTACAAGAGCATCAGCTATCGATAAAGCCACTAAGGTAATAAACGCATTGTTTGTGACTCGGGAAGATTGTTCAACTTGTATATAAGTTGCAAATGAATTAATTTCAGGTGCTGACAGCTCTTCGGTTCTTTGGTAGTGGTAGTTACCAAAAACTGACATTGGGCTGAAATTTATATTCAGCAGTTGCTCAGCACAGTGTCAGCAATTGCTTGAAGGAGGTAACTGATTGCTCTGAATGTTCCCATATTTTTAATCGATACATTCACTTTCCAAGAAACAATAATGAGTTTGCAGTTAAACGTAGAGAGTAAGTTATAGTGAGATTGCTCCTTTTTTTCTTAATTTAACTTACTGTTTTTTTTTTTTCAGGTTTTTTTTTAACAAATTTTAAATATACCATGTGTGGGTGTGATAGATTGCACTCATGTCGCCATCGTTCTCCAAGTGCTAGAAATGCAAATTACCAGAGCACTTATACATTAATCGAGAAAAATTACCAACTCAATAAATACACAGTTTGGTAAGGGTTTTCAGTTTTACATAATACTAAACATGTAAAGGAGACATCTTCAAAAGTGATAGTGGGATAACAAGGCCTTGAACGGTAAAAACAGCTGAATTTTGTTACAGATTTGTGATGCTAATCTTAAAATAATGAATATAAATGCAAGATTTCCCGGACGAACACACGATGCCCATATTTGGAGACAGAGTAATGTAAAACATTTATTAGAACATATACACAATGGCGAGAATGAGGACACATCTTTTTTTCTAATAGGTTTGTATATGTGCTTAAACCAAGGTTTATACCAACATATATACCAACGTATATTACAACATAGCAACTTTGTTTTATTTTAGGAGATTCAGGATACCCATTGAGAACATATTTACAAACTCCTTTTTTGAATCCTGAGCACAATTCACCAGAGGCATCATACAATGCTGCATTCAAAACTGCTAGATGTACAATTGAGCGTTGCAATGGCGTGTTTAAGGCGAGGTTTCGGTGTTTATTAAAACATAGGGTACTCCATTACACTCCTACAAAAGCTTCAAAAATAATAAATGCTTGTGCGGTTTTACACAACTTTTGTGTGGAAAATAATATTGACTTGCCACCAGCAGACGAAGAATTAAATAATGTGGATTTTGGGATGTTTCATGTAGACCGAGATGTTGATTCAAGAGGGAGAAGACACCCAGAGTCAGTTAGGGGAGAGAGTATGAGAGACCAACTAGTTGCACATTATACAAGGATGCTACATTGATGAAATACATTCAATTGTATTTAGAACAGTAATATATTTTTAGATAAAAATAACATTTATTAGTCAACCTCAACATCTACATACAAAAAATTCTCAATGGACCATAGTTGTAAAAAAATATTTTTCTTCGTTATGACAAATTATACCGGTGAAAAAACGTTTTCAACAATCTTTATTCAATTGACAAAAAACTATGTGGTGTTCCACACAACAACAACAAAATAAATATTCACTCTGAACATATATAACATAATAAAACAATAAATTAAACACTTTTCTTTGTATCCGAGAGGATAAACTTATCACACTCTAAAACGCAGAATCAGCAGGACTAAAGCACTGAACAATTAGATTCAATGAATTTAAAATTTCCCTCTTGACTTCAATGTCTTGCTTTATTAACTCCAGTTTTTCTTTTTCAATGTTTGTATTTTTTTTCAAAATTTTTAGTTTTTCTGTATAATAGTCTTGTTTTAGAGCAGTTTTTGCTGCAATTTCTTCTGAAATTTTAGTAGAAACTTGTAATGTCTCTGCTAATCGTTTAGATTTATTAGGCACTATGTTGCCTTTTACAGGGGATTTCAATATCTCTGGCTTTCTTGAAGGTAATAAGTTATGGTGTTCTTCCACTCTGAATTCAACTTCATGTTCTGTGTTATCTTCAACTTCATTTACTGTGTCCGGTTCTTCAAAAATTTCAACTACCATTGACTCTAAAATATTGCTGTCACCTTCTATTGCCACAGGATCAAGGATCTCTTTTATTTTTTCATACTCTATATCAACTTCTGGTAATGGAGGACCTCCTCCTGTACCCATTTCATACCTGCGAGTCTCAGCAACCCTCTTTTTCACATTGCTTTTCAAATCCTGCCATGTCTAAAATAGAATACCTAGTTTGAACTAAGCAAAATTGAAATGAGAAGAATATATTATAAAATATCTGTTACTTGGGAGGCAAGGTAACAAGGTAAACAATGCATTTTTTTGGTAACTATAGAAAAATACATATTTTTAGTAACTGCATTTCCTAAACTTTTGAAAATGTGACAGGATGAATGATTCTTCATAATAAAGTTACAGATAACTATTTGCAGTCTAGCATGTTAATACTAATATTTTACAACTAGTATATTCTACAGGTGAAAAGACACTCCTTGCTATTTTACGTCACTGCAGTACATAGTCTGAATTTAACCTTCTACGTTTTATTAAATGTACTTGCCTTTTTCCATGTATGAGCATCCCTTAATCGCTCCTCCAGTCATTTTCCCAATTTTATCAGATGGCTGGCCATGTCCTCCCACTTTTTGTTTAAAATCTTTTTTTGGTAAGTTTATTGCTGAGATGGGGTGGATTTTTCAACATTGGGATTATTTTCAATGTATTCAATCGAGTGCTTCTTTTTGGTGTTTTATTCACAAAAACTCTTTTATTTTTTATAGTAGCCATCACTCAAACATAATTATAATTTACAAAGACAATAACATAATAAGCGAATATCACTTTGAAAAACTTTTGCAGAAATCTCAGTATTTATTAACCTCAATTCTTCTTCTTATTTTGTATTTTACGGCTATAAATTAATTATTCCATTGTTGCCAGATCGTCACGTTCGAATTAAATTCATTTGAGTGAATTTATACAAATTTCATTTCACTGCTATTGAAAACTAGGAATAGCATTTCGAAGGTGAATTGAAAATCGAAATATTTCACAGGTGAATTGACTTTCACTTATATTCAAAACTTGGGTCCAAGGATGGATTCAGTTTTCACAAAATGTGATGAGATACACGAATATCAGTTCGAACAATATTTCCTAGATTAACTAATCCTATAGGTATAGTTTTAATGCTATATTCACATTATTCTAGTAGCGAAAATTACCCAATTAGAGTGGTTTTTTTGGATGAAATTGATGTTTCATTGTTATAATCAAATCAGAATACCATTCGAAACAAATCCGTCATAAACAGAAATTAGGATCACATTCGATCACTCATGACAGATTTGTAATAATCACTCTGAATTTGATTGATGATTTTTTGAGGTATTTCAGTGATTGTATAACTCATGTATGAATAAGCCAATAGAATCTGTGAACTTTGCATAAATCCTGCGTATTGATAAGTGAATATACCCTTGACGATGTGATATAATCATTTTGGTGTTTCGCCTCGTGTCAAAATGTGTTTTCATATTGACGATATTATGAGGTTTGTCAAAAAAAATTAATAATTTTTATTCATTGTATAATCGTAACGAACACCATTTGAGCAATCGAAAATAATCGATTATACTGACCTCGTCACTCGACGTATTTTCTTAAAACACCACTCGAGCTGCGCTCTCGTGGATGTTTCGCAAAATACGTCTCGTGACTCGAAAGAATAATCGATTATTTTCGATGCTCTTGTGATATTATAACTGATTATATAACTCATGTATGAATAAGCCAATAGAATCCGTGAATTTTTCATAACTACCGCGTATTGATAAGTGCATATACCCTTGACGACGTGATATAATCGTTTTGGTGTTTCGCCTCGTGTCAAAATATTGACGGTGTTTTGACGTTTGTCAAAAAAAATAAATATTTTTTATTCGTTATATAATCGTAACGAATACCACTAGAACAATCGAAAATAATCGATTATACTGACCTCGTCACGCGACGTATTTTCGACGTCACTCAACGTATGTTTCGCAAAATACGTATCGTGGCTCGGCAGTATAATCGATTACTGATAATTTTAAGAGGTATTTGAATTATCATTTTAATGAATATTTTGAAACCCAGTTAAGGAATGTGCTATTTTTAAAAAGAATAAATTCTATTTAAATTTTACTCATTCATTCAATTCAAATTAATGATTTACATTCTACTAGGATTTTTTGCAAAACTTTCCATATAATCAGTTATAATATCACAAGAGCTTCGAAAATAATCGATTATACTTCCGAGTCACGAGACGTATTTTGCGAAACTTCCCGAGAGCGCAGCTCGAGTGGTGTTTTAAGAAAATACGTCAAGTGACGAGGGCAGTATAACGATTATTTTCGATTGCTCGAGTGATATTTTTTTTGACAAACGTCAAAACATCGCCAGTATGAAAACATTCACATTTGGACACGAGGCGAAACACCAAAACGATCATATCACGTCGTCAAGGGTATATTTACTTATCAATACGCAGTAGTTATGCAAAATTCACGGATTCTATTGGCTTATTCATACATGAGTTATATAATCAGTAGTAATACTATAAGTACTACAAAATGATCAGGTTATACATCGATAACTTCTTGCATAATTACAAAAAGTGTCAGTTTGACGGTCTAAATAATCCGACCGCGAAGTGGGAGGATTATTCTGTCAAACTGACACGATTTGTAATTATGCAGGAAGTTTAAGATGTATAACCGTATTTATTTTGAAGTACGTATTGTATTTGATTATTTATTGGGTAAATTAAGTAAAAATCTCCGAATCGACTTTTTTTGAACAGTTATTGATAAACGTCAACATTTGACGATCCTGTTAGTTTTCGATTGGTAGAGCTACTCTATGTATAATCAGATATTATCGAAATTATACAAGGTAACTTAACTGAATCGATCATTTTGATTGGTTGAAAATCATACGAAAAAAATAATCAGTAATAATATCACAAGAGCATCGAAAATAATCGATTATACTACCGAGTCACGAGACGTATTTTTTAAAAAAATACGCCGAGTGACGAGGTCAGTATAACCGATTATTTTCGATTGCTCGAGTGGTATTCGTTACGATTATATAACGAATAAAAAATATTAACTTTTTTTGACGAACGTCAAAACACCGTGAATATGAAAATATATATACATTTTGACACGAGGCGAAACACCAAAACGATTATAACACGTCGTCAAGGGTATATTCACTTATCTATACTACGTCGTTATGCAAAATTCACGGATTCAATTGGCTTATTCATACATGAGTTATATAATCAGAGTAATATATGCCATGAGGCACTCAAAACAAGTGCATAGAACGTTAAATGATCAGGGACGCTAGGTCTTTTAAAATAGAAAAAAACTTAGTTTCTAAAACTGTTGAGATTTGAATGGGTTAAATAGAAAATATGAAAATAAATCAAATTCCCCAGAGATAATTCATCTGAAGAGTGTGTTAAATTAAAGAACTTCCTGAAAAACACACCCCAAGCTATACATTAGGAATCAAAGAAGAAGGGAAAGAGAATAGGGAAAGGAAAAAAGATCATAATCACAACTCCTTTGCAACAAAGCAGGAAACGAAAGGTAAGCAGCATATTGCCAATGCCAATGACAAATTCTTCTGGTGCACGTTCAATAAAATATCATGAACAACTGAATCTGAGGTAACTGAAAATCTGAATTTCCATTGAACTCGTCGAAAGCCGTTCACCCAAATTCAATATTGATTTTACAAATACTCGTATAGTACACACTATTTTTCAATTACCACTATCATATACTTTTTCTCAAAATCAATTATAAGTGCCCAATTGTCAACTACTATTGAGGATATCATAACAAATCACTGGTTTCATTACTTCACACTATCAATTCCTTCCACATAATTCCCAAGTGTCGTAAATCAAGTGTGCACTCAGATAAAAATCAAGATTACTGTGAAACCTTAGACCATTATTCACTAGACGTATCAGAGCCATATCTGCTCGACATATTCGATCGAGTTCGAACTTTTTCGCCGAGAAAACATAATTCATTCCTATAGAGTTGGGGTTTGTTATTAGACATTGCGCGGTTGCGCCTGTTTATGAACATAAATAAAACCTGTACAAATGAATGAAGACATATCAAATATGTGTGTGTGTGTGTTTATATACCGTACATATATATGTACCGTATATATATATATATATATATATATATATATATATATATTATATATATATATATATTATATATATATATATATATTATATATATTATATATATATTATATATATATATATATAACATATATATATATATATATATATATATATATATATATATCATATCATGAACAATTTTTCGAAAATCGTGGTCTAGGAGGTCTAAAACGGATGGGAAAGGTACTGCCGCACCTGACTGCTTTCCTTGGATACAGTGCAATAGTATGTATTTTATAGGATAAAATACAACAATCAAATCATGAAGAACATACTTGTTGACTATGGTCAATTGAATATATTACATAAAGTGAACAAGGAAAATTCTTTAATAATTTAAAAATTATCAAACAACTTTCCAAGGAAGCTGGTTATACGTATTCCACAAAACAAAATCTGCATTCACAATCCAACGGTAAATTATGGAAATTGTCAAGTCACCCCTACTCAAAATCTGCATACATCTGTTTCGATCTTATTAGATCTCATCAGTGCAGCTTATTTGACTCGGAGTGAATTAACAAATTTCTAATTGTTCCCCAATACAAATCGTGGTCAGTAACACTGTCTGGATAACAACCTAGAGCGCCCTCCCACCAAAGATATTGGGAACCAACAATTCACAGCTTAGATCGAAAATGCAGAAATTCGTCGCACAAACACGTACCTCCTGATATGAAGATATATACTCTACAACAGTGGCGTATATGATTCCAAGGCACACTAAAATAGTGATTTAAAACCTTTGGATATACCCACGAGAGCGCGCTCCGAAGATTCTAGCAGCGTAATACGAAAAATACAACAATCAAATCATGAAGAACATACTTATTGACTATAGTTAATTTCATACATTACATAAAATGTACAAGGAAAATTCTTTAATAATTTAAAAATTATCAACCAACTTTTCAAAGAAACTGGTTATACGTATTCCGCAACGCAAAATCTGCATTCACAATCCAACGCTGAATTATAGAAATTGTCAATTCACCCCGACTCAAAATCTGCATGCAGCTGTTTCGATCTTATTAGATCTCATCAGTGCATCTTATTCGACTCGAAGTGAATTAACAAATTTCTAATTGTTCCCCAATACAAATCGAGGCCGGTAACACTGTCTGGATAACAACCCAGAGCGCCCTCCCACCAAAGATATTGGGAACCAACAATTTACAGCTTAGATCGAAAATGCAGTATTTTGTTTGCGCGAACAATTTCTGCATTTTCAGTTCACTCTATGTAATGATAAAATAGGACTAAAAATTGGCTTTCGAAATGTATTGCTGACAGGCGAAGTCTGGAGGATTCCCAAGGCACATAGTTTATAGTAGGTACCTACCTAAAATGAATCAATAGATACAAAGACAGACGTTCAGTTTACCGAGGGGATTATTGGACATGTGCCCCATTACGACAGACAGCATACATTGCTATGTTGACTTAGGTCGCACGAAAATGGGGAGCTGTAATCTTTCGCTGATGCGTCGGATATAAAACTCGATCTTAGGTTTCGTAATGTAATCTCTTATCGGAGGAGACGTCCGTGAATATCCTTCCGACATTTCAGCGAATTCTTGAAATTGCGGAAATTTTCTAGCGACATCGTTAACATGGAACAAGTTTGAAATTTTATGCATCCGCTGCAGTTACTTGGCAAAACATCGAACCAATTTAATACCTACTGCTATTCGACAAAAAGATTACTACCTAAACCCATCATCCACTGTATTGCTTTTACGATTTTCTTCATTTAACGCAGAGGTTCCCAAACTTTTTTCTCTCATAGACCACTTTGAAAATTTTGCTGGTTCCGGTGGACCCCCTGCAGCTACATTTCTACTATATTCCCAAAACTCGACAAAAATATGAAGATTAGATCCAACTATGGAAATTTGCGTTGCGGCTGAGTTGCAACTACGAATTAACAGTTTTGGAAAAAAAAGTGAGAATTTATTGGTTAGTTAATCAATTGAATTGGTGGATGTCAAAAAATTAAAGTTGGGCAAATCACAAAAGTCATTCCATCTAACTTTACTTTTTAGAAATCTACCCAAAGCACAAGAAACCAATCGATGATTCTCACTTATTTTATTTAGAAAACTTCCCGCTCCCCCATTTGGAGTGGTAAAAATAAAAAGAGAAATAGTTGATTTTTTTGTGTTGTATTTATTCAAATATGTAATTAATACAATATTAATTCTTAGGTTTACATCACATTGTAATATTATAACAGTCCTGAAACAATTAGACTTAAACGTTAATAAGGTAACGTAACTTCTGCAATGACAATTATAAAATAGTCATAATTTTAATGGAAAGAATGTTCTTGATGGACGGATATAAATAACCGCATATCTGCTCTTTTTTTTTGGTAAAAAGTTGGTAACGACTCTAAATTTTCTTTCGACACGATATGACGAGGGAAACGCTATCCTATCATAAGCTTTTTCGCAGTACCCCACAGTCCAGGATATTTTTCGGGTATTTCTGCCTGCAGCCAAAATGTTTGATACCATTTATTAAATTTCACCTTCAGCACTATTAGTGCTAAGCTCTAGTAGCTTCTCTTGTAATATCACATTCTCCACTTCCATTTCATAAAATGGATTTATGATCCATGGTGTTATTTCTATCGTCAAAATATCTTCAAAAGTGATTCTGCAGTCATCATGCATGTTGAACGTGCCTGAATATTCTCATCAAGGCATTCTACCTGCGACAAAGTACTTACTTTTTCCGACACTGGCAAATACTATCATCGATTCACTTTGCTTTACTTTTCTTCTCGAAATTTAGGAAACAAATTAGTAACGTTCAGCATGGGAATCAATGATTTAACGTCTTCAATTGGAATACCGAGAAAATAAAGAGCTCGATACTGCTTCAGGTCAACAGTTGAATTTTTGCTCATCTGTATTTATATATTAATATAGATTCACGAACAAAAACAAGCAATCTTAAGATGCAAAAATGCGCTTCCATGGCGAAACGACTTAGAATTTTGTTTGGGATAAATCTGTTTGCAAATTGGTTAAATGACTTTTGCAGGTATGTGATATTATTTCCACAAATCCACAATATATGTACAGTCAGAAATTATCAGTATTTAGATAATTCATTAACAAATTTTAGTACCTATACTTCGGCACTAATGAAATTTTTTTACATATTTTATGTCAGTAATGTCAGATAATATAATTGTCTCTGAGCACCAATCCATAAATTATGTGTCGTCTCCTTGAATTTATGACCATTTATTTTCTAGAGGCTCTGAAGCGGTTTTTTTTGGAGACAATATTGCCATAGACCATAGGGTAATGGACATCCAAAATCCACTGGATGCCATGAACAACAGACAGCAGTGGGGGATTATTGTGAAGTTCCACCATGGGTGGTAAGACAAGGAGAAGAAGAAAAAGAATATATATCAATACTTTAATGCAAGAATGTAGGTTTTTGGAAATGCATATCCTTATCGCTACACTCCGGACATTGGGCGAATGAAAGCAAGGCAGAAAAAATGTAGACATCGGTGGTCACGACACTTTTGCGCAACGACTGTTTTCGTATATGACTATGTCGCAAGCCGTTGCCATCATAATATTCATAATCTATTTTTAGTCTTATTTCGCACGAAAATAATGAAGAATTGAGCGTTCGAAAGTCAACAGTCAAGTGCGGGTGAAGTTTTTATATCCATTTTAGATCTCCAATTTTTGAAATTTATGTGTGATATATATATATATATATATATATATATATATATATATATATATATATATATATATATATATATATATATATATAATTTAGGGTTATGTAACGGCTGTAAAGTATCAATATTAGTTTTCAAATGGGAACGGAGCCAGTTTGATTTTAGAAATACTCTTTATACGATGAGAGCTTTCGGAATTGCTTTATTCCTTTTCCAGTCAATCTAAAATATGATAACAAAAATGTATCAAAATGTATTCGGGATGCGGAGAACAAGATAATTTTAGACTGAAGCCCACTAGTTCAAGAAGATATTTGAACATAAATCTAATCATACTGAGAGGATGAAGATCAATATGATTTCAGGAATGAAGAACAGAATTTATAGGATATGCCAACATACACTGAGGGAAAAAAACAAAAGATTTCTACATAAAGAATTACTTGATAATTCATATCCTAATAAGCTAATTAATAAACTCTTATATATCACTCCAGTTGATCTCTCTAAGGAACCAACATCAATTCATGATGAAAATGTCAATGGGACTAATGAAAGTCAGATAACATCAATAAAGAAAAAATATTGTTCACTTCCTCAAATCAGAGAGTTGACTCCTAAAATATCTAATGTAATTAGACAGAATCAGGACATCATTATAGCTCACAAACAAGTCAAACCAATGAGCTTATTATTTACACAACTGAAAGATAAAACAAAACTATTAGACAAATCTCATGTTATATACGAGATACCTTGCCAGGATAGCAATCTAACATATATAGATCAAACCTAAACAAATTTAAAATCGCGAGTTAGGTACATCCCACCGCAGTGACATAAAAGGTGGAAAAATCACCTGTACTTTGGCTCATCACATAACTACTGAAAAACATACACCTGACTTTGATAACGTCAAAATATTGAGTGAAAGAATTACTTATAAACGCAATTTTAAATGATATTCATTAAAAATGAACGGAAATCAATGAAGTAGAAAACAGACATCCAGAATTTAAGTTTATTATAAACGAACAATTTGAATACAGAACGAATGTTGAATAAGACATGATAAGGAACAGATAGATTACATTTAACGGATTGACGAGGATAGTTCCATCAGTTTGTCAAAACAATATTATATTAACATCGGAATATAAAATAAAAATAAGAATTTTTCAATGTGCTGCAACACTAGGGTTGCCATCACCTAAATTGCCGATGCCGGACAAAAATTTTAAAAACCCCGGACATTTCTGTGAAATTTTGTTTTTCCCCGGACACCCCGTAAAAAAATTTTTTTGTATAAAATAAAACATCGTTTATATTTTAATTTTTTCATTTATTTGAACTTTAAACCGCTTGTTTGCCATATGAACAGAACAACAGAAAACAAATAAAATTCTATAATACACAGTTTTCTCTTTTTTTTTTGGTATCATCAAATAAAAAACAACTCATGACGATAATTTTTGGAAGATCAAAAATCAAATAGACTAGATTCTACATTGTAATAGCAAATTATAGGATAGGTTATCTAGTTCGGTTAGATAGGTTAGGTACCCATAAGTCAGAATTATTTATTAACTATAAATTAAAAGTAAGTAACAAGTTTTAATTTTATCGAGATCAAGTTCTTTTTACTAATTCAACTCAACTTGGAATTTCTCAGACTTGCCAATTTTTCCCAAAATGTCTTCATTTTTCATCATGAATCTGTAAAACTCAAATCTTTAAAATTAGACTTTATTTTGATCAGATTTTTTTTTCAATAATATAAATAATTTTTTGATTTTTCTTTCATTTTGCTACTAAAGGTTGGGTTTTCAAACTATAACTCATTCCGTTCCAATCGCATCTCGATGCGATGCACTTCGAGATAAAAATATCACTTTACAGAGATAGGCTGCTCACGCGTTTTGTTTTCATTTAATTATTCTCAAAATTTATTTATTTCACTGTGCCTGTTATTTTATACATAATATATAGGAAAATGAAAGATACCGTTTATTCAACGACACCTTTCGTCCTTTTTTCTGTATCGTTATTCATATACAGGGTGATTCACGATTGATGGCACATTAGACGTTTCTGGTGAACCATACGACGGATCACTTTGAAAATTTAATCAACGTTGTGGCAATCTACTAATAATATCGATAGTTTTGACAATTCAGAAGTTGAAAATACCTTCAAAAACGATGGAACAAAACTGTTCAAACGACGTTCTTATGAATTTGTTTATTATTTTTGGTGTGCGTTCGAGAGACGAATTGTTACAAAGTATTGCCCAAACATTTGAAGCTATGGATCCGAATGAAATCAAATCTGCCACTTCGAAATCAGTCAACGCCCGCATTTTTAAGTACTTGAAAGTGAACGGCCAGCGATTCGAACATATTGTGAAAAATTCCACATAATTGTTTTCCCTTTTTATAATTATTTATATCAATATTTCCACTATCAAGTCTCTTGGTGCTTTTTTAAAGTTTATCCATACGCATTGAAATTTTTCTGAATTCGTATAAATTTCTTAAGGTTTATTGGCGGTAGATTCGGATACATTTTATTGACTTTTTACATGTTCTGCTGATAATTTCATCAAACTGTCCAAAAATAATAAACAAATTCATAAGAACTCCGTTTGAATAGTTTTGTTCCATCGTTTTTGATGGTATTTGCAACTTCTGAGATGCCAAAAATATCGATATTGTAAGTAGATTGTCACAACGTTACTGTCAAATAGTGATCATGGCATGCTTACCAAATACCGAATGAGGACACCATGTACAAGGAATATTTTCACAAATGAATGCCAATAAGTCCGAAACCTGACTAGTTAGGTATAGGTATGATATACATAGATAAAAAGCAAATTCCAGCAGTTTTCCGAATTTTCAATAATAGACAGGGCATTCCATTTGAAATAATCAACTTTCAGTCACTTTTTCAAGCAAATGAAATAACTAAATTTTTTAACCACCCTGTATTGAGGTAACGCAGAATAGACTGAAGTGTAGGAAGCCCCCAAGTATCACCAAACTCCAATCCAAATTTCGATATCATAGTATTTCTCAACTCAAAGATATCAGCGTTTCAATAGGATTTGATTTCCGAAAAAAAAAATGAAAATAATTTTTATTTGGAAAACGGTAATAGATAGGTGTAGGGAAACATAAAAAGTTATTAGGAAATTGTTGGAGATTCTAAAAATGGTATTATATACAGGGTGTTCCATTTGAAGAATCAAAGTTGCTTCTACTTTCTAATAGAAGTGGCAACACCGCATTATTAGTTGAGTAGAGAATGTCCGACTATGCCCTCCTTTGAATTTTCAAAGTGATCCGACCTATTGTTCACCAGAAACGTCTAATGTGCCATCCACCGTGAATCACCCTGTATAGCATGCTATGTATTGTTCATGAATCCAAGTCGTACAATGAAATTTTTTGGAAATATTCTAATAGTGAAAGCAAATATTTATTGTTACCATACCGTTTAAATGGTCACGAATAAATGATGCGACCTTTTTGGCTTCTCACTAACTTGGCAATAATCTTTCGTTTGCATGCCTCATTTCAACCCCTTGAACTCAAATACAGGAGTGGAATCCTTGAAAGCTGGCGATTTTCCATTTTTATTACCACCAGAAAAGTGTTACTTTCTCGTGTCACTGGATAATACATGAGCTCATTGAGTGAAATCTCTTCGGAAACTGAATTTTTATGTGTCAGCTTTTATTCACTGTACTTTCTTTCATTCTTTTTATCTAACGAATTTCATCTCAAACATAAATATTCACTCACGTTCTACTTTATTCAACGATTTTTTTTTCAAGCACTATATTTGTGGCTTGATAAATCAAAATAAATATTTTTTCCAATAATTAAATGAATGAGAAAAAAAAGCGTGACCATGAAATCGAAAAGAATAAATTATGGTTTGAAGAACCACTCTTTGAAAGCAAACCAAAATGAAAATTGGAAAATATTTAATTTGGTCGCGAAGTGCATCGCGTAGATACTGAATACACGCTTCAATGCCAAATCATAATATAAATTAGAAATAAATTACCTATTATATTCTGATAAAAAAAAATTCGCAAAGTGCATCCGCGAAATGCAGCGTGGTTGAGAAAAATTATTGAAACCCGAAAAGAATCGTATTTCAACATGAACTCAATACACGTATCAAATTTCAAACCTCTAACTCAATCTGCAGTAACTGTGGGGATGAACAAATTTTCAAATATCAAGAAAAAACAAAAATATTGTGGTTGAAATGAAAGCAGTTAAAAAAACTCACCCAGATTTTAATAGTTTTATGCTGCATCGAAACCAATCCCAGATACCAAATTTCAGCCCATTTAATTTCATGGGTTCCGCGGAGGTGCTACTCTATATATATATATATATATATATATATATATATATATATATATATATATATACATGTATAATATATGTATATATATATACATATATATATATATATATATATATAATATATATATATATTTGTATATATACATATATACATATATATATATATTATATATATATATAATATATATATATATATATATATATATATATATATATATATATATATATATATCTTTCAGCAGGAGACTGAAAACCTGGTTAAGAAGCACTATGGGGAAATATCGCCTCAATGGTCTGGCCATGATGAGTGTGCACAGAAAACATATTAGAAAAACAAGATTTTCATAATGAAGTGTTTCATAAAGAAGTGTTCGAAAAGTTTACAAAAAAACCACCAAAATTGTGTTTTAATTCACTTAATAAAAAAAAAAGATCTCTCTCGACTACTTCATTTTTGAAATCTTGTAGCTGTCAATGGACAATGTGATTGGCTCCAAATTCTTTCAATTCTTTCATCATTTTAACCCATATTTTGTCCCAAATTATTTTTGTTCTATTATTAATAAATTTGCTCTTAACTGCATTCAACATTCATACTCTTCCCTTCCTCCATATATCAGCTGCCCCCCCCCTAACCACCGGCTGGCGACGCCCTTGCATACTAATACATATATATATATATATATATATATATATATATATATATATATATATATATATATATATATATATATATATATATATATTAACTGGAATAGCTTCATATCAATGAAATAAAAATTGTTTTGAGAATTATGATGGTGGATATGGTGTTATATAGAAACGAAAGGAAAGAATACTACTATTCAAGCCAACGATAGTTTATAGGTGGAAAGTTTATCTGAATAAATAAGAAAATTATATAAATATATATATATATATATATATATATATACAGGGTGGCGCATCCTATACGCGTCGGTCTCTGTAGGGAAAACAACTTGAAATTTGAATTTTTTTTTTTAATAGGGATATACAGGGCCATTAACACTACAAATTAAAAATAATTTGGATTATACAGGGTGGCTCAAAAATAGGAATTTATATCAAAGTTATGTTTTTTTAAAGGGAACACCCTATATTTGATGGCGTCTTCTGATTTCCCGGAAAAAATAAAGTGAAGTTTCAGTAATGTTCCCTATACCTATCTCTTTTCGTTTTTGAAATATTTAAAGGAATCTCAATTTATGAGCTTGAGCAACATAACCTAGTATGTCGCGGTTATTTAAAACACATCAACAGTCACCTGCGATATGCGTAGCCAAGATATCAGACTATCGAATAAAATGCAAATTATTGCATTACATCATACAGGGTGTTCATTTAGTCTGAGTGAATTCTACTTACATATGGAAATGAATAATATTCTTATTTTAAATGGCACACCCTGTATTTAATAACTTTAACTGATAGACATTTGAATTATCTTTCATTCCATATGAGAGTTCCCTATACCTAAATTGGATGGATCTTTAGTAAAAAGCTGTTTTTTATTTTTAACATACGGATTTCATCATATTCTTTTCTAATCATAGTAACCATAGAGCAAATATCACTCAAAATATGGTATTGAACAAAATAAACATTCTTATAACTTTCCAATGTTAAACAGTTCCAATGTAAACCAAAACTATAATATTTTTAATAAAAAATAAACATGTAATGACAAAAACATTTGAAAACTACACACAAATGGAAAAGAGTAAGGAACAAATTGAAAACAAAAAATGAATCATAAAAAATGTTCAAAGTGACGCCCATCTTGTTCTAAACAGAACTGAACTCGTTTTTCAAAGGATCGTTTCACTTTGAGAAGAATTTCGCCAGTTACTGTCTGAAAAGCAGCTCTTATTCTAGCTTCCAGAGTAGTTGGTGGGGTGTTATAAACTATACTTTGTATGTGTCCCCATAAAAAAAAATCCAACGACGTCAAGTCTGGAGATCTTGGAGGCCAATTATGTGGACCACCTCTTCCGATCCATTTATTAAGAAAACGCCGGTTTAAGTATCGCCGTACTCGAAGTTGAAAATGTGCGGGGGCTCCATCCAACTGCATCCACATGTTCTGCCTAGTATTTAGAGGTACATTATCAAGGAGCCCAGATAATTTTCTCCGCAAAAATCTTAGAAATTTTCTGCCATTGAGATGACCGGTAAACAAATAAGGACCAATAACATGTAAACCTATTATTCCTCCCCACACATTCAAGGACCACCTATGCTGATGATCGAGAGTACGAAAGACGTGAGGATTTTCATCACTATAATAATGAAAGTTATGGCGATTAACGAGTCCATTATTATGAAACGTGCACTCGTCCGAAAACAGAACATTATCAAAAAAATCCGCATCTGATTCTACTTTATCCATAACCCATAAACAAAAATCGATTCTTTGTTGAAAGTCCCTTTGATACAGTTCTTGGTGCAGCTGTATCTTATAAGGATGAAATTTATGTTTTTTTATTATTCGTCCAATACTTCTACTTATTCCAGTTTCTCTACTAATAGCAAGATGGCTTGTGTGTGGGTTGTCTATCAGTGAGCCAATAACCCAAAATTCATTATCATGATCTCCTACAATAGGTTGAGGCTGAATAATTTTTTCATAATCTACGTTTCCGCTACCTCCAAACTCTTTTGTAATCTTTCAAAAGCACGTCTGTCAGGTTTATCACGATCTGGGTATTTTTGGCCGTAAACTCTAGAAGCCAATACACAATTTTCATGACACTCACCAAGAACAAGGACCATATCAATTCTTTCTGCTTTAGAATAAGTTTTCATGTTTTAAATCCGATTTTTCGTACGCTGATATATTAACTTACTAAATAGAAATGTCAAACTCGCATTCCACATTTAAATTCAATGGTCACTTTGACGGAAAGAGTATTTACAAAATTAGTTATGTTAAACATAAAAACAGATATTTACTAAAAACCATTGAATTTAGGTATAGGGAAATCTTATATGGAATGAAAGATAATTTAAATGTCTATCGTTTAAACTTCTTAAATACAGGGTGTGCCATTTAAAATAAGAATATTATTCAACTCCATATGTAAGTAGAATTCAATCAGAGTAAATGTACACCCTGTATGAAGTAATGCAAAAATTAGATTTTTATTCGATAGTCTTATATCTTGTCTCTGCATATCGTAGGTGACTGTTGATGTGTGTTAACTAACAGCTACATAATAGGTTATGTTGCTCAAGCTCATAAATTGAGATTCCTTTAAGTATTTCAAAAAACGAAAAGAGATAGGTATAGGAACATTACTTCAAACTTCACTTTACTTTATCCGGAGAAACAAAAGACGCCAGCAAAGATAGGGTGTTTCTGATAAAAAAACATAACTTTGATATAAATTCCTATTTTTGGGCCACCCTGTATAATCCAAATTATTTTTAATTTGTAGTGTTAATGGCCCTGTATATCCCTATTAAGAAAAAAAATTCAAATTTCAAGTTGTTTTCCCTACAGAGACCGACGCGTATAGGATGCGCCACCCTGTATATATATATATATATATATATATATATATATATATATATATATATACCTATATATATTTCAATTATTTTTACCTGAGTTGAATTGTTATTTACTTTTATTTTTTAATAGTAATATGCTATTTGAATCAGAAAAATTGATATTCATCATTGAATAATTTACGTTTCGTCGAGAATTTCATGGTTAAATTCCATCATCTTTCATTGTTTTTTAACGAATGTTTTTTTATGTCAATGTAACTATTTGAATAAAAATTATCATTATTATTATTATAAATGAATAAAACAGATGCATATATAACTCGAATTATTTTTTGTTGCCCATACTGTATTTTCATTTATTTATCTTTAATTAGAATTGACATAATACTGATATAAAATAAACGATAATATTAACAAGTTAATGTTTCAACTCTAATTTCACCAAAATTTTTGGAAAATATCAAACATGCCATGAAATTTCAGGAATGTTACACATACGAAAAATTTAACTAAAGTCGTAACTCGTGTTAGAACTAATATGAATCATTTAAGTACAATATATACAGTTTTGATTTATTTAACAAAAAACACTAAAACTAACCTAACAAACTTAAATATATACAACCTAACTTCTTCGATAACATCCACTCATATAACCACCTCTGTCTCCAATACATTAAATGTTTTTAACTTCATTCGCATCTTCAGAAAATCCAACCATCATATTAAAACATACACATTCATTTTTTCTGGAAAATGTAGCATATTTACGAGAAATCCATAAAGGAAATAACTAAGAACCAATTTTGTGCACGTGATAATTGGTTTCTGTAGTTTCCCTTACCATCTAAAATTATCAGACCTGACTGCTAATATTGAACCTTATTAGCAATTGAAAATGACCAGAGCATCAGAAAATTTGATGAACCTAGTTATTTTCTGACTTCAATTTTTCAAGTTCATAAATGTCAAAGT
>JARQZK010002199.1:717500-743301 GCA_030704885.1 Cynegetis impunctata | reverse complement strand
ATGAACGGATCTTTTTTCAAATGCAATCTAGTAGGTGGCTGTCAAGTCGCTTTGATTTTTATGCGGTAGTCCAAAGTTCAATTCACTTTGATTTTTATGTAGTACTTATTTGAAAATTCAATTTTGTCTTTTCATTCTTCAATAAGAGTAATTTTACTAACGCTCATTATTGGAAGCGTGTAACTTTTCAAGGACAAACTCGAGAGCTATTGTTTACATGAAAGATCCCCTTTAATTTTTGATGTGGAATCACCCCCTAAAAACTTCCGCACTTATTTGGACACTCCCTGTATATTTTTTCAATTTATAAAATTGCTGTAGATTTTTTTTAAATATTCATAGATTCACCATAATTTCATGTCATCTTTGTTGATGTAAGTATTTAGCGTTCAGCGCAGTTGTATTAGAAAACAATAATTTTTGTTGACTACCTAAACAAAATGACAAAAGCTTGTCGAATTAACGTAAAAATGCAATTTAACTATATAAATTATGGTAATTGGAAATATTTTTACGTCCATGCATAAATATGTTGATTCGAACGATAATTTTAATTATGTTAGGTACCGGAAATTTTGAAAAAAATGTTAGATTCAGCTACTAGGAGTGAAGTGAGTGAGTGCGAGTAGAGTCCTTGTTATTTTATGTTCTATTACACTCACTATCTAGTTTTCGTTATAGTCTTTCGAACTTTACTGCATGAGTGATTTATAGATCAGCAGAGTTGTTTATTATTTAGTTAATATTTTTACGTGTCATCCGGTATTGGTATATATATATATATATATATATATATATATATATATATATATATATATATATATATATATATATATATATATAAAATATATATAAAATTCTCGTGTCACAATGTTCGTTCCCATTCTCCTCCGAAACGGCTCGACCCATTCTTATGAAATTTTTTATGCATATTCAGTAATAATCGGCTACTATCTATCTTTCAAACCTCTAAGTTTTTTCATTTTTCAGACAAAATTCTCTGTTCTATTTTCTTTATGATACAGCATTCAAAAATACATACAACCCTTAATCTTCACCCCTCTACGATCAACCCCTATTTTTTATTTGTTGAACTCCGAAATGGCTCGACCGATTCTCATGAAATTTTGTGTGCATATCGGTTAGGTATGAAAATCGGACAAAATATATAGGTCGTAATATATTTTTCATACCCCTAAGTGATAAGGGTGGTTCACCACAAACATTTTTATAAATTTTTTGGACAAAATTTGTATTTTTATTTTTCTATGATGTTGCATTAAAGAAAACATACAACTCTAAATTTTTACCCTTCTATCAACAACCCATATTTTCTGATAGCCATTTTAATATATATAGTATATATATATATATATATATATATATATATATATATATATATATATAATATATATATATATAATATATATATATATATATATATATATATATATATATATATATAATATATATATATATATATAATATATATATATATATATATATATATATATATATATACATAAATCCAAATTATATTATAGATAGAATAATTCAAGTTTGTGTGTGTGTGTAGTGGAATTTTCCGTTGAGTTTCCTGGTACGGAACCGCTGGCATCAGCTATGAATTAGTCTCCCTCCTTCGTCAAAATTAACTAACAAAAATGTTATGAAACAAAGATTGTTATTGCATAACAAAAATTGATAATACTCATTAGTGCTCCATATGGTAAAAACAAGCGAAAAGATAGAGGAAATTTGTTTTTCTTATTTATTATCAATGTAAGTCGAATGACCGTTCTGATATGAGATTTATTTTAAATAAACAGTCGGTCATCATACCTACTTATTTATACGAAATGTAAACTTTGTTGAATAGTTGTGTCTCTCAATTTCAAATCAAACATTCTGCATTATCGTTGTGCATGGAAATAAATAATTGATTTTTTTTATGTGGCTGGCAAATTTAATCATAGCAAGTGAGGTTCACACGGAATGTAGATATTTTAGAATCAAGAGTGTCAGGCAAGTCTCCGCATGAACGATTTGTTTAATCTATTTCAATCAATAATGAAAAATGTTTTTAGAATGTGATCTATGACAATGAAGGAAAGACGAAATTGAAATTTATTCGAATATATTATATATATATATATATATATATATATATATATATATATATATATATATATATATATATATATATATATATATATATATATATATATATATATAAATATAATAAAATTATTCTAAAAAACATCAAATGATGGACATCTGTTTGGTCATTTAACAAATTAACTCGATTATTTTTATTATATTTACTTTATATTTCCATAGCTTTTGAAATATTTAGTTTTAGGAGCTGTAAAAATGTGTGTGCTCTGAGTCTAGATTCTTTCGCCAAATTTGAGTTTTCTTTATTATTGTTGATATACTTCAAATCTAGTGGCAAAAATTTTGCTTGTTTGCCCTATGTAACAGCTATTGCACTCATTACAATTAAGCTTATAACTCCTGATTTTTCATTAGGCATAGTTTTATCTTCAATATTGATAAATAATTAATAGATTTTATTTTTCATTTGTATATTATTTGTTGATTTTACATTAGATAAGGTTGCTATGAATACACTCATTATGCCCTAGGGTGTTATGAGCGGGCATTATGGATCATAGCGCCCGCTCATTGTACGAGGAGAAATAGAGCCAATTTCATTAATTAAATACTTCATAATCCTTGTCGTATACGACTCTGGAATTCTGCAATGAATTATTCGCAGCTTTGGCTGCATTTCCTATGATATTCTTGAGTAAATTCATTTTCATTTCCATTATTTCTATAAGACTACACAAAGAAAGCAGCAATGACCTTCACTAAATATGATGACAAAAATATTCACAAACGTCAAAATATCAACAAATCACATGCCTACTATGAGAAGGAAAATGGAAAGTATAGAAGCAATGAACCGATGTTAAAATCGATTTTTCATTGAAAGAAAATAATTTTTTCGTGAAAAATAAAATCTTGTATGCACCACGTGCGTTACTAGATCCTAACGCCCATCGGGCAACATTCATTCCTCAGGTTAGGATCTATATAACGCACTTGGTACATAAATAACTATTTTGTTAATAAAGCGCCCTGTAAACGATCGAATTATTTGTCAAATTATTTGATAGTATAATATGGATTCGTTTATCAAATAATTTACGTGTTTGATGAAAATCTGGATTGACGGCATTTTTGACGAACAAATTTGAAGTTTCATGGTCCATTCGTAGTAATCTGCGCGTTCTGTGCGTAATATTTCCCGTAACAAGTTTTCTCTTAACCCTTAACTACCGACAGGAGTCCAGTGCACTATACGTCATATCTTCCACTACAATAAAAGCAGACGCCTGTTTCTTTCAGTACCATCCTGAACTTAGGCAAGTGTGCATGTGTTTGAATTTCGCTGATTTTCATTTGATCTCGGGCAAGCTATATCGTAAGAAGAGTCTGTGGGACTCCGTGTCAGGGTTAGTGTTATAAAACTCATATAGGCATCTGAAAATAAGAATGCAGCGCCAATGTGGCCAGTCGTAGAACTATAAATATTGACATTGGAATATTTATGTTGTATTTGTTTTGTGTTTACTTGTGTTTTTGAAATATAATTTTACCATAAATATAAAGATTTTTCAGGCTTCTTTAGTGAACAAGTGTGTTACTGTGTATGTATTCTCATTGTTATTGAGGCGGTAGTTGATTATCATCATCTGTTTTGTAGCCAAATTGAGAGAAATCTTAGGTTAGATCATGAGATGAATATCTTAATTCTCTGATTGACTCGTTCAATATGTACTCTAGCAGCTGCTATTTTGGCATTCAACAATGCTTCTTCTGTAGTCAACTGTTTTTTGTCTTTCAAAAATGCCTGATCAGCTTTATTTTAAACTGTTGACAAATATCATCTATCAAGAAACCTTTGTCCACCATAATAGCATCCTGTGAGCTTTCTAACTTTAAAATTAAGTTACTAATATAAATTTCCGTACAGTCTAAGATGATTCGTTCGTCACTTTGTTGGAAAATCGTTTCATCAGATGCTATTCCTCCATATGGTTCACTAATATGAGTAATTAAACCTCCAGGAGAAACACCTGTCATGAATTTCACTGTGTTATTAGATTCATACTGAGAGTGAAACCTGATCCTACAGCAAAGGCACTTTGATTTCTGTATAAAAATTTCTGTACAGTCTAAGATGATTCGAGTATTTTGAAAACTTTCAAAACATTTTGGCATGTTTTTCTGTATTTCAGAATATTCTGGGAATCTTATGACACAACTAAGGACTCTACTCATAATGGGTAGCATTTCATAAATATATTTTTGGCATAATTCTTGTGAAATGCCAAATAAAAGAGATAATGTCATATATGTAAGGTCACATTTCAATTTTGTCAATACTAAAACAATACGCTGTTTGATTGTTAATCTATGTGACCATTGATCACTGTAGAAAGATTGTACTGCTTTTACTATTGTATCTAATGGTTTTATATTATTGAGACCAGTGAAACTGTTTAGAGCACTATCTGTAGTTATCAGATCACACAAAGTAGAGACTTTAAGAGTATTTCTTTTTCCCTTTTACACAAACACGATATTTATCACCAGCTGGAGGAAAAGCATGGAAATTCACATTTGAACATTTATTTTCCCAGGAAGAACACTGAGGAACTGAACAATAACGATTCGAACGACTCATAGCTTTCAAAATGATTGCAAATAATAAATATTTGTAAAAAATCACGCAAAAACAAACACAAAACAAAGGAAAACGTAAGAACTATGTCAAGATTTTTGGTTATTCTGATTGTCACCAGGCGGCGTAGCGCTTATTTTGATTCGTCTATAAATTAATATGGCTAGTACTTCGAAAAGAGTGAAACCAACGGACAAAAATTTTGAGGAGACTCTGCTTCAATGGTTTGAAAACATAGAAATTCATAATAGCGATGTGGAACCAGGTGAAAACGTATTCAAAGAATTGATTCGGCGCATTCTTCAAGAACCCTCAGTATCGTAGCCTCAAACTGGAGATGGAACCCTTCTCACCAGAAAATATTGCCACATCTGTCCTCCGAAATTGAAAATAAAGACCACATATGCCAGTTTAACTTGCAAACAACCAACGAAATGTTTGCCTAGTGTGTTGCAGCCAATCTAAGTGAACAATTTTTTTTGCATATTTTCAGTGCTTGTCATTTTTTTCAGCTTTTTTTGTCAACATTTAGTTCACATTTTGCTTACTCCACATACATAGGAGAACTCGATTTCAAAAGAAATGATAAATATTTTGATTTCAACAACTTAATACAGCATGCTATTCAATTCATTGTAATTTTTTTTGAAAAATGTTGAGTTTGTTAATGTCTCTATTACTATTTACTTTTCAAAAATAAGGATTTTGAAACTCTTTCTACCCTTTCTGAATGAAGTAAAATATCCTTTTCAATTAATAGATATTTCAAAAAAGTATTGACAAACTGGGGAAAGCCTAGTAAATAAGGAGTCTGTCAGGGTCTGTGTGAGGAAATAGGTGTCAGTAGTTAAGAGTTGAATTAAATCATTCTCTAGACCAGCGTCTGGAGTTCTTTTCTCAATAGACATTACTAGAGTCAACGCTTAACATGCGTACTTTCATTGTTTACGGAACGAGTCACGTCACGGCAAGGAGAAAGCCGAAACCACTGAAGAATTTGACAAATTTGTTTGATCTTTGATTTGATCGTTTATGCCATTGCTTAAAGAACGTGATGTTTGTCAAAAAAATTTGCCAAACAAATTTGATCGTTTACAGGACGTTTAAGGTTTGAAGGCTACTGTTATATTTTTGGAGATTCTTTTGCCGATTTTGTTGGAAATTGAACCAAAAAACTTAAGTCGCAAATATTTAAATAAAAGTAGTGATAAAAAACAAAGAGTAGGTATATCGTTTCTCATTTATAGTTAAAATGTATCATCACGAAGTAACGGACAAATCCATCCAATAAAATAAAATAATGTTTTTCCGCAAATGTCAAAAAATGACGACTTTTTTAACCTCAGGTCTCAATTTTGAAGTTTGATATCACAGACGTCATTTTGTTTTTACTTTTTTGTCCGGCCGTGAGCGTACAAAAAAGTACACTTTTTTGTACGCTCAAGAACGTCGGGCGGCGTACAATTGTGTTTCGAATCCGACATAATGTAATCTATAAGAAAAATTGTATATATTTTACTACGACAAGTTATTTCTTAATACTCGGTTACTTACCAAAAACACACAGTCCTATAAAGCGTAGATAAGTGGCTTTAAATGTTTCTGACAATTATTTTGTTGAATTGTCAAATTTGTGTTGCCTTGACACCTACAAAACCAGTAAGCAAAGCAATCTTGCTTTACGTTTTTTTACATCTAATCCTCTTTAAAAAAATGAAGGACACCCTACTGCGTAGCACTAGGAATGATAAAACCATAGAGATATTACAGATAGAGGCGACAAGCCATAGGCCGCTTTGTAAGTGGCAACGTCAGTCTCGAAACTCAGTGGGAGCGAAAGAGAGAGACGATCGCAGGGTTTTTCTGTCCTTGTCAAACGTATCAGACGTAAACATAGACAGACGTAACTGTCAGAGTCTAACCTAACCTTCAGATTCTCTCTCTCCCTCACCCGAGCTGACAAGTTTCAGGCTGGCTTGTCGCCTCTATCTGTAATATCTCTATGGATAAAACCCCTCGGCGCATGTGCATGTCGTCAATATTTTTTGAATGTACCTATTATATAAATTAAATAACAATGAAAGTGGATTTTACGAATGAAATGAAGGAAAATTGCAACAAATGTATTAATAAGTCGATATTACGAATAAAATCCGTGAAAATTTAGCAAAAAAATTTCATTGTTTGACTGTCGAATTTGAATATCCTATCCCGGCTCATTTTGCTGCAAATTATGAATCAAATTGATAAGATATCTCTGTGGATGGAAACAGACACAGACGCAGAATCAAGCTTAAGCTATCAACGTCGCTTGGTTACCGTGGCACACAGAGCACTTCGACGCATGTTTTGTAGGACATGTCGTAATGCCTATCTAAAAAACGCTATAATTTTTTATTCTTCGTTGGGAAAAAATTGGGAATAAAACTTCTCTGATGAAATTATATGTATTTTATCGATATCCGTTGGAATTTTTAAAATCGGACCAGATCCCAACTTTTTGTAGTGAGAATTTAGCTTCACCTCGGGGTAAAAACGCTATATTTTTTTATTCTTCGTTGGGAAAAAGTGGTAATTCAAATTCCCTAATGAAATCATATGTGTTTTATCGATATCCGTTGGAATTTTTAAAATCGGGCCAGTTACCAACTTTTTGTCGTGAGACTATAACCCCTTTAGCTTCGCCTCGGGGTAAATATTATCTTAATTCTATGATTTGAACACCGTTTGCGAAAAAAATCGCATGTTTTATTAGGAGAAAAGCAATGTTTGTGGCTCGTCTAAAATTGTAAAATGACAAAAATTTAGACTCGCCACAAAAAGTATCACTTTTACTCCTAATAAAACAATATACTATTTTCTTGCATTTATTAGAATGTTAAATTTTGATCGTTCTTTACTGCTAAGATTTTGCTTTATATTGAATCAATCAATACCACACATAGTGTATATTCCAACTACCCGGAATATCATGGTGTCTGACATTTATATATAAACCTCCATCTGAAGGATTGATTCAATAATTTCGATTTTTTCATAAATTATTTACATGTCGGTTCAGGTCATTTTGAACTTTTCAATCCAAGAGTTCCGTAAACCGCTATTCACTTGTCAATACTGAACCCGAGAAAATATCAATTATTTCTATTTGGTGGTTTTCAGTGTCTCGGACTTTGAAGTAATTTCGATCGAAGACGGAGATTTCAAAGAAAAAACGTCCGGAAAATGTACTTTCATTCCTTCAATATGAAAATGTCCACTTAAATGGACATGGGGATACAAAGCAGAACAGGTACATACTGTTTTCATTTCTAGAGTTGTCGAAAGTGGCAAGAAATATTATTCATATAATGATAACAAAATGATACAACAGATAACAAGCAAAAATTGTTACACAATTTAGCTTGTGGCAATAATTTCTCATGATGTTGATTTATGAAAGGTGGATTTCCCTACTTTGAATTATCACTCATACCACAATATTTTTTCAGAAAGAATACGTGTCCAGATTGTCAAAATAGCTCAGTTTGAATCTTAAATTACAAGTATGATAAAAAAACAGAATATTTCACCGTAGATATATGTTCCATAACTGTAGTATTAAAAAAGTTTATACTACAAGTAATGCTCTTGCCAGTTAATGTGCCACAAGCAATCCCTGTTATCATAATTAACGGTGGGCTTTCTCTGATTTTGATAATCCGTTTTCTGTCGACTCTTAAAAGATATCCGTGATAGCATTTTTAGTGAGGTTTATCAACAACTAAAAAAAGTAACACCCTTTGCTTGATTATAAGATCACCATGAATTGTCTTAAACTTTAACGTCCACAAAATTAGAGATCCGATGATTGACCCCTGTGGTTTACCCAGGGAGTATAAAATATTATCGCATATTTCTATTTGTTTATATCATTAAAACGTAAATGAAACCCCACTCACCTTCTGGGAACACATGAACCCAATTCCCCGCAGCCAAAAGCTCAATACAATAATCCACAGCCTCCTGGTACACCCCCGCACCCCTAACAACGGGTATACATTTGCCTAGAGCAAAAAACGAGGCATGGTTCCAACAGGTGAAACAGATGTCGTGAGCGGCAAGTGACCAACGCATCAAAGACGTATTAAGTAAATGTCTCCATCCGAGCGTTCCTATAAATAATACAAAAATTAATAACTAGGATATTTATTAGAGAAACGAAATTAATCAAACATGTTTTCTAGTAGAGCTTAGGTACATGGGTCTCATCAGAAACGGAATTCCCGACCATATTTTAGCGGTGAATGTTGGAAATATCAAGATGGTAACCACAATCGATAGAAACAATAGAAAGCTTTTTCGGGCCCATTGGGAACTCTTCAGTATTGTTCATGTACCGAATCTAGTAACCAGATAATTTCCCTCGTACCAGACAATTACAAAGAAATACACACAACAGCGCCATTTGCCGCAATCCTTCAGGCACAAATCACCCAAATCAGATAGAAACGTCCTGCATTGAATAACTCATGCGTCTATCAAAATACCGGCTACCTTTATGAGGGCAAGAGCAATCAAGAAGGTTTAAAGACAAATTTATTTATGCTAGGTCAGTGGTCATCCAAGTAAAAAATCATAATTCATGAAAAAATGACAGAAAGACCAGAGATGACATTCGAAAGCGTCGGCATTTTGAAGATGACGGTTATTTCTCGGCCGTTTTTCGTCATGGTCACTTTATTTTTAACATATTTCTCAGCGTTTTCATGTAAAACCAAGATGAACATTTTGAACTATGAGAATTCTACATCCAAAATCTTTTTTTGTAAATTAAAATCGTACCATACCTGTTGCATTCAGATATGCTGGAAAATTGCATAGTAAAATATTCAAATGGCCACAGATCAAAAACTATGCATCGGACAGTTCCTGCTCTTCGTACAAATAAAGTATACCTATATTGATAAATAATACTAACCGGACGATCTACGCTTCAACTCAAAAAATAACCGTGTTATGAATTTTTGAAAAAACTGCATTTTGGCCGGTTTTCTTCGATTTTCCCATTAGTCGATTCGGACTGACATGAAAATTATCAAAAAATGATAAAAAAGAGTAGCTGCAATTTTATGACTGATTTGAATGCGTAATATCATATTAAGTTCTATTTTATGAAATGCAACGATTTTCAAGTCTGGAAAATTGTTTATAACAACGTTTTTGTGCAAAAAAAGCGTATTTTTTCAATTTTTCGATTATATTTCGGAAACTATAGGTTATGGAGAAAAGTGCTTCATAGGCCAAATAATTGTCATTGAAAAACCTTCCAAACTAGACCTGCTAAATCAAAATCGATTAATTTGTTTAAAAGTTATAGCAAATTTAAGGCTAAAAAGGCGTTTTTTTTAAAATTATTATAAACAAATAATTAAACATTTTATTGTTTCATTAAGGCCGTCAAAGTGTGAGTTTTCATGTATTTAAAAAGTGTGCGCAAGGTAGGCGATGTGCTATGAATAGTTGTTGCACAATTCTAGTTGTTTATCCCGTTTTTGTGAAATGGACCCAATTTCAACCGTTTATTGTGGGAAAAGTTATCAACTTACAGACCTCTAGGAGGTCTCATTTTAAAGGTAATACAGTCTACTTGTAATCGCCAATCTCAGAAAGTTAATTTTTTTCGAAAACTATTTAAAAATTAGCAATAAACAAATGTTACATTTTGAACCGTTTTTTGTTTATAAATAAATACGATAATTTGCAAAGTATAAGGAATATGTGTTCATCAGTAGTACCATTGGAAAGCTGTTAAAAAAACACACATTCAAAAAAAAACAAAAAAAGTTTGATGATCGGCTTCATATTTCTCACGCAGCATCACAGACCAAATCAAATAAGAAGTACGGTCGTCAAAAGTATATAAATATTATTCCTTACACAAACTGTATTCTTGTTAATAGTTCAATTAAGCTGTGGTGAAGCTATATTTTCACTTAAAGTATACTATATTGTAGTCATGCATAACAGAAAATTTTCAGAATTATTGATAATGCAAAAAAACCCGCGATAAATCAATGAATTATTTAAGCAACACTTTTTTCCGCAGTTTAAATACATTTTGAGTATATAAAAATTGCGCCATTGTTAGTTTTTCGTCGAGCTACCCCAGATTAAAAAAAAAAGAAGGTTCTACGATAATTAGAACCCGAGATAATGCGAATTTTTTTTGTCCGCTCGATTTTGAAGCTCCGCATCGCGCGCGAGAAATTCAGGCGCTGCGACTTTCTCTCACCCCCACCACTCGGCTCTTGTGAAGCGCAGAGAATGTTACCTTGATATATTGCTCTCGGAACTAAATAATTAACAACGAAAGTTTATGCAAAATGTCGGATCATAAAGTTGGAAATGTCGCCTACCAAATGTGAAAATTTCAGCTCAAAATGTTAATAAACAACGGAGTAATGATTCAAAAAAAAAAAAAAGCTATCTTGGTTCCTAGAGGTCGTAGAAACTTTCTTTCTTTTTTAATGTGTGTTTTTTTAACAGCTTTCCAATGGTACTACTGGTGAACACATATTCCTTATACTTTGCAAATTATCGTAATTATTTATAAACAAAAAACGGTTCAAAATGTAACATTTGTTTATTGCTAATTTTTAAATAGTTTCCAGGAAAAAAATTAACTTTCTGAGATTGGCGATTACAAGTAGACTGTATTACCTTTAAAATGAGACCTCCTAGAGGTCTGTAAGTTGATAACTTTTCCCACAATAAACAATTGAAATTGGGTCCATTTTACAAAAACGGGATAAACAAATAGAATTGTGCAACAACTATTCATAGCACATCGCCCACCTTGCGCACACTTTTTAAGTACATCAAAACTCACACTTTTACGGCCTTAATGAAACAATAAAATGTTTGATTATTTGTTTATAATAATTTTTAGCCTCAAATTTGCTATAACTTTTAAACAAATTAATCGATTTTGATTTAGCAGGTCTAGTTTGGAAGGTTTTTCAATGACAATTATTTGGGCTATGAAGCACTTTTCTCCATAAAATTGCAGCTACTCTTTTTTTTTTCTTCAAATGTCAGCCCGACCCAACTAATAGACTAAGGGTCTGATCGAGTCATCCGACCTCTCATTTTTTTCGTCTTTTCATTTTCTACATTAAGTCTATTGACACCATCGCGATTACTGTGATATTTTCAATTTTATAAGCGATTTTTTGCATAAAATTGTTAATAACAAAGATATAAATAATGAAGTCCAGTGAAAAACATATCGCTATATCATGTGGAACTATTTAACAAACAATGGCGGAGCTGGTTTTCTTCTAACACTTTTTACACAAAATGCTCACTCTAAATCTCTTTAGTTTGGCCTAATATGACATTTAAAAAATCTAGAAAATCGATTTAAAAACCACTCTCACACCTCACTGTCGACTTTCAATATAGTGCAATAGCGTATTATTTTCAAAGAAAATAAAAGTAAGCAATAAACTAGATAATTCAATAAAGCCTGATTTAATATATATCGTCTGTCGGGTACACTTCCATCAGATATTTCAATTTTTTGAAATTTCATCGATCAATTTCGAATTATAAAACGCTTCCTTAGAAAGTGACACAAATGTTGAGTTAACCAACCAATTTTCCGGATTTAAAATATGGCTTGGAGACACATGACACATCGAATCGTTGATTACAGCCAAACTTCCGTTTGTTTATCTATTCGAACTTTGTCGACTTGAATGCATTTCATATCTGGAAATTCGAAAAATATAATATAGCAGTGAAATTAACGCTGCTTAAATTTACCACAAATCGACGATGTCTTGATTATCGCAGAGGTAAAAAAATAAAAATTTATGTAGGTAATATAAATATTTGAGACCATTATGTGCTGCCCTATGTATTAGATTTCTCAAACAACCACTTTCTTGAAGGAAATAATTATTTTAAGGGATGCATTTTGTAACGAAATTCCTTAGAGGACGTTATACCCCACTTGGGTCGAATGAAAGGTAGACAAAAATGAGTGGCAGTAATGTGAGAGTTACACTCTCAATATAAAAGAGTAACACTCTCAAGGTCATCTGTATTCATATATGCATATTGATATGTATTTTGAAGGCGATTCTTTTAACGCGGGCGGTATGTTTAGTTTCAGAGGCAGATAAGTTCAATATGTGAATTAAAACCTATATGTAATATTTCTTCCTCCAAGTATAGAAATATTTGAAGCTCATCTAGTCTCCACACGACAGCACAGCTTCTTAGCCGGTGCTGCCAAGTTGTAATATGAATTTAGGTATATATATATATATATATATATATATATATATATATATATATATATATATATATATATATATATAAAATATATATATATATATATATATATATATATATACAGGGTGAGTCATTGATATGGGAAAGTGGATTAAGTTGAATTTTTTCATTATTTTGAACTATAGGACTATGGACTATGGACCTATTAGTCAACTTCTCCAATTTATAATTGATTACTTCTTGAAATATCATTTCTATTAAATTTCAAAATCTTGGAATATGTGCTGTAGTAGATCTGTCTACGGCATGTAAAATAATATTAAATCTTTTAATATTTTGATTGTATATATATATATATATATATATATATATATATATATATATATATATATATATATATATATACAGGGTGAGTCATTGATATGGGAAAGCTTGATTGCACCTACACCGTTAATGATATCGAAACGAACCAAACGGTTCTGCAAATGGGAGGTCAAAGTGCAGTTCGTAAAATTATTTTGCCCTTTACAGGGTGTACCATTTTTACGGAGCAAATTTTAAGATACTTTTTTTAAATAGCACTCTATATATTTTCACACATATTGGAATGTGTCCTTTATTGAGATTTGTAAATTC
The DNA here is from genome assembly GCA_030704885.1 of Cynegetis impunctata. Taxonomy (NCBI): domain Eukaryota; kingdom Metazoa; phylum Arthropoda; class Insecta; order Coleoptera; family Coccinellidae; genus Cynegetis; species Cynegetis impunctata. The sequence goes on along the minus strand of JARQZK010002199.1, from coordinate 729,626 downwards.
GTTAAGTTTTTGCAAATCGATTCAGCCGTTCAGAAGTTATTTAATTTTTTCTGAAAATTAATGTCTTTGCAGGCATTTTTTTAAAAAATCGCAGGGCACTTGGTTTTTTGAATATCAAGTTGTTATTTGGGCTGTGTCTAAGTAATTGTTCTGGGTATCTTTTGACGGAGAGATAATTTATTTTAATTGTGGCATTACCTCACTGTGACACATTGATTTTGGTACACTTTGAAAGGCCATATCTTGATTTTTTCAAATGGCACTCTATTTATTTGATTACTTAGTTCCATTGAATATGTCATTCTTCATCTTTTCTATATTCATGTTTTTTTCCAAAAGTTGATGGTTTAGAAGATAATTCACATTTTCAAAAAAATCAACACATTTTTTCATCTTTTAAACGAGTGACATGAAAAACAATAAATTCTGATAACAGACGTCAACGTAACTGCTGCGGGCGTCAATTTCAAAGTTTGATGAGAAATTATTGAAAAAAAATTATAGAAGCTTAGTACAGGGTGTCCCATTTTGGGTATTTTTGAATGGTATCTCCGTTATTTTTGAAGATAGAGGGTTGCGGTTTTCGCGACACTGTGCTACTTTTACGAAGAACTGAAGATGCCGCCAACATAATTTTAATAACTCTTTCAGTTTTTAAGATATAGGGCATTTTTGAAAATGTTGCATTTTGGTATCCTCGTCGTATCGCCTTTATCCTTCATCTTAACAAAAAGGTAATATAACATTCTTATAGATTTTTTTCCGTAGAATGCATCGGTGTAGATAATTTTTGTTACATGTTTACTATTTTTGAGTTATAAAGCAAACTTATGTTTTTTTTAAATGGAATACCCTGTATATTTATAGACTATAAAATTTGTCTTTTTTTTACCTTTTCAAAAATATATGATAGTATGAACTTTTTCTCAGAAACGCGCAAATAAAAGACAATTTTCTGAAATTGAATGCATAAATCAATAGAAGGCCATGGATAACAACAATGAACAAGTGAAAGTCTGTTATCAGAATTTATTGTTTTTCATGTCACTCGTTTAAAAGATGAAAAAATATGTTGATTTTTTTGAAAATGTGAATTATCTTCTGAACCATCAACTTTGGGAAAAAAACATAAATATAGGAAAGATAAAGAATGACATGTTCAATGCGACTAAGTAATCAAATAAATAGGGTGCCATTTGAAAAAATCAAGATATGGCCTTCCAAAGTGTATCAAAATCAATGTGTCACAGTAAGGTAATGCCACAATTAAAATAAATTATCTCTCCGTCAAAAGATACCCAGAACAATTACTTAGACACAGCCCAAATAAAAACTTGATATTCAGAAAACCAAGTGCCCTGCGATTTTTTAAATAAATGCCTGCAAAGGCATTAATTTTCAGAAAAAATTAAATAACTTCTGAATGGCTGCAGCGATTTGCAAAAACTTAACGAATTTACAAATCTCAATAAAGGAAAAATTCAAATATGTGTGAAAATATATAGAGTGCTATTTAAAAAAAGTATTTTAAAATTTGCTCCATAAAAATGGTACACCCTGTAAAATGCAAAATAATTTTACGAACTGCACTCTGACCTCCCATTTGCAGAACCATTTGTTTCGTTTCGATATCATCAACGGTGTAGGTGCAATCAAGCTTTCCCATATCAAAGACTCACCCTGTATATATATATATATATATATATATATATATATATATATATATATATATATATATATTCAATCAAAATATAATATGATTTATTATTATTTTACATGCCGTTGACAGATCTACAACAGCACATATTCCAAGTTTTTGAAATTCAATAGAAATGATATTTCATGAAGTAATCAATTATAAATTGGAGAAGTTGACTAATAGGTCCATAGTCCATAGTCCTATAGTTCAAAATAATGAAAAAATTCAACTTATTCCACTAACTACTGATGTTAGTTTTCATATATTATTATTGTAGGTATCAATAATCAAGAGCTGTAAATCTGGAGTTTAAATATCATTCATACACAAGCAAACTGTTTTTCTGTTATTCAGTTGAATGTGAAGCTGCAGATGCATATACTATATTTACAATTAAATATCTTAGATATATATATATATACTTCATCAAACTTAAATGATATTAACAAGCAAAACTAAATAACCGTATAAAGTACTCTAAAGCACTCAAAGCTCTCTAAATGTATATTCCTATAAAAAAAAATATATATATATATACACATATATATATATATATATATATATATATATAATATAAATATATATATATATATATATATATATATATATATATATATATATATATATATATATATATATATATACCGTAATAAATGTATAACATCAAAGAAACCGAAAATAACCTAATAAATATGTACTAAGAAACTCAATTATTTCATAGAAATCCACTCTGTATTCATTACATACATGGTGTACATTTTTTTATCATTACACAATTTTCTTCGATCTCTATAGCAAAATGGAAAGCTTTATTTGTAGTTTTCTATAAATTCATTTGAAAAAATATAGACATTTTCAAGATCAGGTAACATTTAATTACTTTGTTCAGTGCAAATATCAAAAAGCTATAATTATACATTATAATATATATATATATATATATATATATATATATATATATATATATATATATATATATATATATATATATATATATATATATATATATATATATATATATATATATATATCAATGGTGGTGCCTTAAATTTGGGGAAGTACAAAAATAAACTCAATATTTGATCATTTAAGAACTAACCTCTTAGCATGTTATAATACTGAAATTTTCATAAGTATATTTCAATGCATGTGCAATCATATTGACAAAATATTTTCAACTAATAACCCATCTTCATGTTGAGGCTGTAAACATCCCATATCATTTTCATAAGTATACAGGAAAAATTATATCAGAGATTTGAAAATATGGTTAATAAATCCATCAGATTTGCATTATTTTATGAATAATAATTACTAACTGTACCGTGTACCCTAACTGTGATATTAGCTTATATGTAAACAACAATTTGCTGATCAATATTTTCATTTATCGAAATACCAATATATATACATATATATATATATATATGGAAAATATGGTTAATGAATTCATCAGACTGATTTGCATTGTTTTATCAATAATAATTACTAAGTGTAACCTTTGATTTTGCAAAACAAAACACTGGACAACAATTTATATATATATATATATATATATATATATATATATATATATATATATATATATTTGTGAAAAAATACTATATAATTACTCTACGATTTAAATATCATGATCCAAATGTCACGTGAATCGTATTCAATATAAATTTTGATAAAAAATTTAATTTGAAAGATTTGAAATATGTGCTATATAAATAGTTACTTGAACTTTGCCTATTTTGTATTCAAGTGCAAAACAAAACACTCGACAATAAGATATATATATCTATATCTCTCTTTATATATATATATATATATATATATATATATATATATATATATATATATATATATATATATATATATATATATATATATATATATATATATATATACATAATAATAAAATATTTGAAAAGATGAATATAGGTAGTTGTGAAAGGCATGATGGATGATGATGATCCATTCACTCAAAGTTCAGTACACCAACTTTTTAGGTGGTTTCAATTACATTTTGTCATCTCCATCCTCCATGACTAAAGCGCTGAAATCATGGTTGTTCGTGTTCAAAATTTGTGAAAATTCAGTCATAATTTTGGTATATTCAAATTGTGGGGAAGATAATGACGGGACGGTGTATGAACGGGGGCAAAAGATGTGGAAATTAATTATGAACAACGTATACGCCTTTCGGAAAGTGTTTGTAGCTGAAGAATATTGAAGTATTTTTGCATCCCCAAACCCCCTTCAAATTGATTCAGAGGGTTGAAAATTTTCACGTGGATCAAGTTGATGTAGGGCAGTGCCTTTCAGTGATATAAACATTTTTCTGTAACCGCCGCCATTTAAATGTATAGGTTATTCATTTTTTCGTGTTTTTTTTTAGTTTTTACACTCTCTGCAACTCGACAGTTCCTCGAGAGTTAAGGGTTGAAACTACGTGGAGCGAGTTGATGTTAGAGAAGTGCCTTTTGGCAATTTCAACAATTTTTTTCAGAGCCCAGGGCCATCTTAACGGCAAGGCACACGAGGCACGTGCCTTGGGACATTTGCCTCAGGGGGACATTGCGCTAGAATCAGGGTAGTGAATTTTTCAACCTGAATATTGAAAAAAAATAGTACAACACAAAAATATTTCAATTTTGTAGGAAACACTGAAATACATTCGATTTAAAACAGCTTATAATTCATTTTCGATGACCTCGTACCATAGAAATCTTAATATGAAAACTTTATCGCAGCGAGCTGCATTAGAAGAGCAGGTTTTCATAAAGTATCCAGTTTAAAAAATATATTCATTAAATTATGATTATTTTTTCCAAATTATAAAAAAAAATGCGCCCTCTAATGTGTAAGAAATATTTATTTCCTCCCCGGGGAATCAACCCGCCAACCAATTCGTACCAAAACCAATCACATCCAAGGTATCATACGAAACTACGTAACAAACTTTCAACCCTATTTCTATAAAATTGCGCCCTTTATCGTGTAAACAAGATTTATTTTCTCCTCCGGGGGGTCAACCCTCCAACCAATTCATATAAAAATAAATAGCATCCAAGATATCGTACGAAACTACCTACCTAAATTGCGCCTTCTATCGTGTAAGCAAGATTTATTTCCCTGGGGGGTCAACACCCCAACCAATTCGCCTTAAAACATATCTCGTTCAATATATCATACGAAACTACCTACTCCCAAACTTTGAATTATATTTCTCCAAAATTACGCCCTTTATCATGTAAATAAGATTTATTTCTTCCCCCAGGGGGTCAACCACAACCAATTCGAACTAAAACCAATCTCATTCAAGATATCGTTCGAAAATACCTACCTACAAACTTCTAACCATATTACTTCAAATTTGCGACCTTTATCATGTAAACAATATTTATTTCTTCCTCCAGGGGGTCAACCCCCCGATCAATTCGAACCAAAACCAATCCCATTCAAGATATCATACAAAACTACCTAGATACAAACTTTCTGCTATTATTGCTACAAAATTGCGTCTTCTGTCGTGTAAACATGATTTATCCCCCCCGGGGGTTCAACCCCTGTAGTATATATATATATATATATATATATATATATATATATATATATATGGTACGTACACATGATCGTACTCCATTTATTTCCAAAATTGTTTTCAATTACTGTTACAAAGTTAGGCTCGAAATTTAATAGTTTTCATTAGAATCGTACTCCATTTATTTCCAAAATTGTTTTCAATTACTGTTACAAAGTTAGGCTCGAAATTTAATAGTTTTCATTAGAATCGTACCCCATTTATTTCCAAAATTGTTTTCAATTACTGTTACAAAGTTAGGCTCGAAATTTAATAGTTTTCATTAGAATCGTACCCCATTTATTTCCAAAATTGTTTTCAATTACTGTTACAAAGTTAGGCTCGAAATTTAATAGTTTTCATTAGAATCGTACCCCATTTATTTCCAAAATTGTTTTCAATTACTGTTACAAAGTTAGGCTCGAAATTTAATAGTTTTCATTAGAATCGTACCCCATTTATTTTCAAAATTGTTTTCAATTACTGTTACAAAGTTAGGCCCGAAATTTAATAGTTTTCATTAGAATCGTACCCCATTTATTTCCAAAATTGTTTTCAATTACTGTTACAAAGTTAGGCTCGAAATTTAATAGTTTTCATTAGAATCGTACCCCATTTATTTCTAAAATTGTTTTCAATTACTGTTACAAAGTTAGGCTCGAAATTTAATAGTTTTCATTAGAATCGTACCCCATTTATTTCCAAAATTGTTTTCAATTACTGTTACAAAGTTAGGCTCGAAATTTAATAGTTTTCATTAGAATCGTACCCCATTTATTTTCAAAATTGTTTTCAATTACTGTTACAAAGTTAGGCCCGAAATTTAATAGTTTTCATTAGAATCGTACCCCATTTATTTCCAAAATTGTTTTCAATTACTGTTACAAAGTTAGGCTCGAAATTTAATAGTTTTCATTAGAATCGTACCCCATTTATTTCCAAAATTGTTTTCAATTACTGTTACAAAGTTAGGCTCGAAATTTAATAGTTTTCATTAGAATCGTACCCCATTTATTTCCAAAATTGTTTTCAATTACTGTTACAAAGTTAGGTTCGAAATTTAATAGTTTTCATTAGAATAATCGTTATTATATTTTTGTTGAATATAAGAATTGTTATTTAGTTTCCAGAATGAAAAAATATATTATTTCACATCTATTCACTATTTACCCGGTGCCTTGGAACACCGAAACTCTTAAGATGGGCCTGTCAGAGCCTCCCTCCATTTAATGGAGAGGCTTCATTTTTTTCTTGGGTTTTAAGGTTTTGCTCATAACTACAGTTTCTCTAAATTGACTCAGAGGCTTCAGAATTTGTATAGAAAAAAAAATAGAAGTGAAATTACGACCTCAGTGACGCAGCTCCGCTGCTCGCGCTTTTTTAGGGTTCCGTATCCAAAGGGTAAAAACGGAAAACTGTTAATAAGACTTCGCTGTATGTCCGTCCGTCCGTCCGTCTGTCACCAGGCTGTACCTCAAGAACCGCATTAGCTAAATAGTTGAAATTTTCACAAATTATGTATTTCTGTTGTCGATATAACAACAAATACTAAAAACAAAATAAAATGAATATTTAAGGGGGGCTCCCATACAATTTTTGCCCTTTTTTGCTCGACATCAATAATGGCAACAGGTAGGCACTTGAAATATTCATAAAATTAAATGAAATAAATATTTAAGGGGGGCTTCCATACAAAAAACGCCACTTTTTGCCTATTTTTGCTCGATATCAACAAAAGGTAGGCCATTGAAATATTCACAAAATACTTAGTTGTATATTTACTTTAATAAGAAATAATAAAATTAAAATAAAATAAATATTCAAGGGGGGCATAGTCAATGGTACAGAACCCTTCGCGCGCGAGTCCGACTCGCACTCGGCCGATTTTTTTCAATTATTTACAGCATTTATGCTCTCCTCGAGCATATCGATATGACTTTTGTTTATAGCGTGAGTGGAATTTCAATAAGTGAATTCAGTGGACCGTTATTTTTCCACGTTATACCTCTAACTAATTTCGAAGGATAGTTATTTATTTTCGTTGATGTGAATCACGTAGTTTATATGTTTATATTTAGTATGATCGAAGTAATACAAACAATGGATCGATTTCTCGTCCGTTGAAGAACATTCATGGCATAAAGTTACAGAATGTAAAAAGGAAAAATTTTCCTTTAATTATTCCATGGTTACATGAGTATTCACATTCGATAGGTTTTTTTTTATAATATCTTACTATAACAGTGCGAATGTTAATGTCGATTTTACCTTGAAGTTAATAGACGATGTATAATTAATTTTTTATCGCTAGAGTTTCTTGGGATACTTAACTGAAACCAATACGGAAAAAAAAGAAATAGTAGGAACAATTAAAAATTAATTGTCAAAAAGTATAATTGATAATGGCCTGCGATACATATTTGAAAGAAGAGTACCGCTTTTTTTTTCATAAGTTTTAACTTGAATTAAACATTCTCTCACACATGTATACTCGTATATATATATATATATATATATATATATATATATATATATATATATATATATATATAATATATATATATATATATATATATATATAATATATATATATATATATATATATATATATATATATATATATATATATATATATATATATATATATTTTTATATTTATATATATTTATATATATTTATTCGAATTGTTGTTGCCTGTGAACTATTTCTAATCTCTTGAAAATTATTAGCAATACCAGGCTTGTTGAATCTCAAAAAACTCGATTTTATTAAAAAGTTGACGTAACGTGGGTAAAGGTTTCTGTGGTTTCCCTTACCATCTAATAATAACAGATTTGAATGTTAATATTGGACTAAATAGCACGTAATAAATAACAAAGAACGGCCACAGCCGAAAAATTTTAGTGAAACATAGTAGTCTTTTTCTATTCAAATTTTTTCAAATCAATAAATGTCAAAGAAATTTCAATTTTTTCAAAAGTTTTGATAAAGCCACGAATGTCGTGGCGAAACGTCAACTTTTTAATAAAATCGAGTTTTTTGATATTCAACAAGCCTGTTATTGCTAATAATTATCAAGAGATTATATATATATATATATATATATATATATATATATATATATATATATATATATATATATCATGGTTCAAATATCACGTGAATCGTATTTAATATAAATATTGATAAAAAAATTTCATTTGAAATATGTGGTATATAAAAAGTTACTCGAACTATGTCCTATTTTATATTTAAGTGCAAAACAAAACAATATATATATATATATATAAATATATATATATATATTTATATATATATATATATATATATATATATATATATATATATATATATATATATATATCTATATATATATATATATATAAATATATTATATATATATATATATATATATATATATATATATATATATATATATATAAATAAATATATATATATATATATATATATATATATATATATATATATATATATATAAATTGTTGTCCAGTGTTTTGTTTTGCACTTAAATAATATAAAATAGGACATTGTTGGAGTAACTCGATCAATATTTATATTAAATACGATTCACGTGATATTTGAACCATGATATTTAAATCGTGAAATAATTATTAAATTATTTAGTATTTTTTCACACTTTTTAGGGTACACTTAGTAATTATTATTGATAAAACAATGCAAATCAGTCTGATGAATTCATTAACCATATTTTCAAATCTCAGATATTATGGAAGGGATTTGTTGATAAATTTTTCCTGTGTACAATGTTATGAAAATTAGGACTTTGTAAAATAATTGTACATGGATGATATGAAAAGTTTCCAGCCTCAAAATGAAGATGGGTTTTTTTTTTAACTCGAGGGACCTACAGTTTAACGCCGGTTCCGAATGGGTTATTAGTTGAAAATATTTTGTCAATATAATTGCACATGCATTGAAATATTATTATGAAATTTTCAGTAGTATAACATGCTAAGTGGTTTTATTTCTTGAATGATCAAATATTGAATTTATAATTTTGTACTTCCCCAAATTTAAGGCACCACCATTGATATATATTTATATATATATATATATATATATATATATATATATATATATATATATATATATATATATATATATATATCAATATATATATATATATATATATATATATATATATATATATATATATATATATATATATATATATATATATATATATATATATATATATATATATATATATATATATATATATATATATATATATATATATATGTGTATATATATATATATATTATAGCTTTTTGATATTTGCAATGAACAAAGTAATTAAATGTTACCGAACTTAAAAATGACTATATTTTTTTTAATGAATTTATAGAAAACTACAAATAAAGTTTTCTATTTTGCTATAAAGATTGAAGAAAATTATGCAATGATCAAAAAAAGTGTACATCATGTAGTTAATGAATACAGAATGGATTTTTATGAAATAATTGAAACTTTTTGGACATATTTATATGGTTATTTTCGGTTTCTTTGATGTTATACCTATATTAATATAGGTATATACATTTAGAGAGTTTTGAGTGCTTTAGAGTAAAGTACTTTATATGGTTATTCAGTTTTGCTTGTTAATATCATTTAAGTTTGATGAAATCTATATATCTAAGAGATTTAATTGTATACAGAGTATATGCAACTGCAGCTTCACATTTAATTATATATTAATAACAGAAAAACAGTTTGCTTGTGAATAAATGATATTTAAACTCCAGGTTTAAAGCTCTTGATTATTTATACCTACAATAATAATATTTAAAAACTAACATCAGTAGTTAGTGGAATAGGTTGAATTTTTTCATTTTGAACTATAGGACTATGGACTATGGACCTATTAGTCAACTTCTCCAATTTAAAGTCAAAATAGCAATGGTGAACACTTGATGAAATACCATTTATGAAATTCTATTAAATTTCAAAAACTTGGAATATGTGCTGTTGTAGATCTGTCAACGGCATGTAAAATAACGGATCATGTTATATTTTGATTGAAAAGGTTCTGTTCTGAATTGATCCCTTTCTTGAAGGAAAAGATCTGAGTATAATAGTGAATAGAGAATTGTTATGGCTCTATGGCTTGTTTCTTTATTATACCCTATAGTGATGTGAATTTTCTTTTAAAATTTTATATTTCACCGTTTCTACTCATTTTTTGACATACCGTATAATTATATTTAGATAATAAAGTATAAACTTTAAAATAAAAAACACTTGGCTTATGTTTCACAATATAAAAAAATATTTAGATACTGTATTTAGCAGTAACGAAAAGTCGATATGTTTCGAGTTATGAACTCATTATCAAGACTGACTACAGGAGAGTATTACATCGTATTTTATAAGACAGACAAAAGCAAAGGTGATACCTGAAAATCAATTTGTTCGTTTACAAGGGGTAATTGACTATTATGGGCGGAACTTATTTCGAGAATTTCAAGAAGGTCAAGGCGCTTTCCTTTGTTACCTGAATGTAACAATTTGGTTTTGTTGAAATCCAAGAAGTGATTGAATTTTATACAATGCTCAGAGAAGCCAGTGGTATTTTTGTTTTGTAAAATTGACTTCTTATGTTCTTCAACACGAATACTTATATTCCTTCCTGTCTGTCCAATATAGAAAGCAGGACATTCGTCGCAAAATATTTTGTAAACACCACTGTTTCCTCCGATGTTAGATTTTTCTTTATTATTGACCAAGAATGACTTCAAGTTTCTTTTATTTGTACAAATTGTTTTAACGTTATTTTTTGATAGTCTGTTACAAATTTTGCTACTCAAATTAGGCACATAATTTATTAGGAAGTATTTTTGTTTTTCATTAATAGTTTGCGTGGGGTATATTGAATGCAACAAATACTTTATTCGTTTTTTCCCAATGAACTGTAGTCAGTCTTGATAATGAGTTCATAACTCAAAACATGTCGACTTTGCGTTACTGCTAAATACAGTATCTAAATATTTTTTTATATTGTGAAACATAAGCTAAGTGTTTTTTATTTTAAAGTTTATACTTTATTCTTTATGATGTTTCACCAAGTGATGTGCGATAATTCAATCTCAGTTAATATTTAGATAGTTGAAAACTGAATCTAATTCTAAAATCAAATTTAATGATGAATAGCTTCTTCTTTTTTGTTGTACCTATCTGAAATATGTCCAATTTTAGTATTTTGAGTCACTATAATTTATTCTGTTGATGCAGTGAATGTTATTTTACGTCTTGCTGAATAGCCTTATTAAAATTATTCATCACTTATGAATAAAACTGAACATAAGTGTGAACTAGAATATTATTTTACTATAAAAAGTATTAAAAAGTTTTGAGAAAAACATGCTGATCAAAGTTAAATCGGTATTATTTATTTGGATTCATGCATAATCAGTATCACAAAATATTTACACGGCACAAATGTTTCCTGAGAAGTAACAAACAGTAGCAATTTCAAGATCTTGATAATCATATGAATGACATATTAATATCTGATATATACTTTTGTCGTTATCACTAAACGGATTTATCAGAATTTCAGTTAAGTAATTAAATTCATTCTCACTCAAATTTTTTCCTCTCATAAACAGTATAGGTACTACCTGTTAGTAAATAATTGAGGAAGGAAATCGTAGTTTCCCATTTGATTTTGATTTTCCTTTTCAAAAAAACGCTATTAGTCAATCTGTACATCTTCCTCACTTTAGGGTCATATAATCTTGGCGACGCTTAAATAAACTTAATGAATCTGTGAATTTTTAAAAACTTACCCCATATACCAGGGTCATCAAAACAA
>JARQZK010002199.1:585000-712500 GCA_030704885.1 Cynegetis impunctata | reverse complement strand
CTATCTGTGTTCTGGTATATCGAACATATATGACTCTATAGGAAATAAATATTTTTCTACATCTTCAGATACAGTTGATTCAACTAAAAAATTTATAATTATTTAATTTCAGTGTAATGTAAGTTTGCATTAAAGTTAATATTCAACATTTCTATTGAATAAACTGTTTTAGAAATAATTATCGTGTAAAAGTCAGGTATTTATGCATCACTAAGTTGAAGTTGAAGAACTTGCAAGAAGCAAAAATGTTGCTGGAAAAAAAAATTCTACATATGTAGGGATCATAGCATATGATTTCACTTAATAATTGGCATCATTGAAAAATTGTACATAAATTTTGACTAGACTATCATGTTTATTGAAATCTATGAAAGAATATCGGAATGAATTTCTGTTGTTTGTACTACAAATAATATGGTTTATATGAATAATCTTTTATAACACTATTATACATAATAAGCTCACAAACGTAAGTATATCATATGAAATTTTACATAAACCATACTTCATGTTTCATTCAGTTTTTGATGTTTTGTTAAAGACAAAAACTTTACATCAGAACACAAGATATCAATACAAATTTTGTTATCAAATAATTTCAATGAGAAGAGTTATTTAACTATTTGAAATCGTACAAACGAGACACATAAATTGGTACCAACATTAGTAATTTATAACTGATATATCAAGAACTGTGGACGATTCTAGATGGGAAATTCTAGAAATGCTGATAGATATGATTGGCAAGATTCGTCTGAAGTAATAGTATGAAAAATATTTGACGATTTGCTCCATTTAAAGAAATTTACACTCAAGTGCGAGTAGAATAGGAAACAGAAAATATTTATTTGACAAATTACTCCATCTTGAGTAAATATCTAAATATTTGTCTTCCGTTCTTGAGTTGCGGTGATTAGCTATCTATCTATTATTTACCGTTATAACTATTTATGTTATTCTATAGTGAGCTTCTTCGGAACATCATTTGAAGATTGAGAATTTTCTTGCTTAAAGTATGTGATATTGATTTTGACAAGTATTTTATACATACATAATTAAACCAAATGTTCTATTAGAATTATCTTTTGGTTTTCTGGTTTGCAGCAGAATTAATAACTGTGTCTATCATCACATTAAGTCTATTCTGTGTTTGTGTCTATTACGACATTAAGAAATATGTCAGTTCACTGCGAGTCAAGTAAGCTGCACTGAAGAGAACTAATAAGATCGAAACAGCTGTAGGTCTGTAGTCGGGTTTACTAGACATTTTCTATAAATCACTGTTGGATATTTTGAATTATTGAAAAATTTTCCTTTTCCAGTTTATGGTCTATTATGACACAGACATAATCAGAAAGTAGTCAAAAATGATAATTCTACCAATATTGCAATCGATTACTTACGACTTACGACTACTACTTTCCAAGAATTTTGAGACGATTTCCGGTTTTTTAGATGTCTTAGATATCATCACTGTAAAGATACAGATTACTGTCAATTGAATAATTACTTATGTACAATAGTGATTTGTTGTGTTGTGAATAAGGCTTTGGGTTACCATATTCCAAGTTTTGTTTCATAAAATCGCGATATACGCCATTATGTAATATAATGCTCACTTGCTAAGGAGGTTGCAAACCTGTGTTTATGATCATTTTCATAGGGCTTATTATTTTTCTTTAATACAAACGAAAGAATGGTGAATTTCGTTAAAACAAAATGGGCTAACTATAAGACTACCCAAATACCTAATAAAGATAATAAAAATGTTTCTAGAAAACAGACAATTAACAGTAAGAATAAACTATACAACATCTAAATACTTCTTCCTAGAACAAAGAAGACCCCTAGGATCCCCTCTGTCTCCGATACTCTTTAATATTATACTGTTCTGAATTTGATCAAAGTCAGTATGTCTTACAATATGCAGATGACACCTTATTCATGGCACCTGAAAAAACATACAGAAATATACTAACACAAGAAACGTATGTTCGAAAAGTGGCCCCTAAAACCAAATCCTAATAAGTGACTATACAATATTTATAACCATAAGGTCACACGAAATTCACCAAAAGTAACAACAAAGGGAATGAATAAAACACCAGCATCTTCTATGAAATACCTGAGAATTTTTTTTAACAATAAAGTAAATTTCAAGTTTCACAAAAGTCAATAAAGAAAAAAGTAAAACATTTCAGATACCTAACGTACAGTAACATAGGGATAAGCCTTAAAAACGCAGTTAGAATATATAAAACAATATGTAGACCTTTGATAGAGTATACACGTACAATCTACGCAAACTGCCAAATAGCAAGGCTTAAAACATAGAAATAGCAGAAAATTCAGCTCTGCAAACAATCACAAGAATAAAACATCTACTAAACAGACTACACAAGCCCTCCAATGAACTGCTATACGCAAGAACCAACATAGAACCGATAAAAAGTGGACTTAGAACTGTATAAGTAGAAGATTCCCTACAGGTACTTTCCTTCAAGCACTAAGTTAGATAAAATAAGATGGGCAAAGTATTCTCTTTTGACAAAGAACTACATGATATATTTCTACCTAAGAAAAAATCAGAAGTAAGAGGACTTCTGCTTAATTTGATTAAATCCTTCTTTCATATTTATTGAACTAACAGAAGAAATCTTACATTACATTCAAATTGTAATACCCAAATACATAATAATATTTATATTATTGATCAAGTCTACTATATTTCAAATCCTAATGTCCAATGATTAGTCATTTGTATGTGTATTTGTATATATATATATATATATATATATATATATATATATATATATATATATATATACACTCTGCAAAAAAAGTATCGCATCACCTGAAAAATTTCTAACAGTTGCTACAAAAACCAATCGACTTCCGCCATCTGTTCTTATCAGTGAAAGAATGAAAACATAAAAGAAATATCACGACGACAATGCCGATAAGACATCTGTTTTTTAGGGAAAAACGGGAAAACATGCTTTAACTACAAATTTACCTTAAATCAGTTCACTTCGAGAGTTGTTTGAAAGCAGGCAGGTTCAGTTTAATTGAGGTTTTGTTAATCGAAATTGCATTATGGCACGTCGCGAAAACAATCTTCGAAATTTGACTCGAGATGAAGTCGTCAGAATAGTCACCCTTGTTGAAAATGGACAAAGTCAGAGAGTCGTCGCGAATTTGTTGGGTGTGAACCAATGCACAGTATCTCGAGCAGTGGCAAGGCACAGAGGGCTTGGAGGATTTGAGAGAAGAGCAGTACAAGGTCGACCGAGAGCAACTACCCCTGCAGACAATCGTTTTTTGAGACTTCAGGCCCTGCGTCGAAGGCATGTCACTGCTTCACAGCTTCAACATGATTTGGCCACTACCCGAAATACGCGAGTTAGCTCACAAACCATAAGAAACATCTTGAGGCAGTCTGGAATGAGACCCAGAGTAGCAGCTACTGGACCTCGACTCACCAGGAGACACCGTGTTGCTCGTTTGAGATTTGCCACGGAACATCAAAATTGGACCATCGCAGATTGGGGACATATACTGTTCACGGACGAGTCCAGATTTTGTTTGTATACTTCAGATCGACGAATACTAGTCTACAGACGAGAGGGTGAGCGCTACGTTCAGTGCAATATAAGACCGTCGACGAATTTTGGAGGAGGGCCTATCATGTTCTGGGGAGGAATATCTTTGAGGGGCCGCACAGAGTTGGTACTGGTGGATAGAGGTACGATGACTGCTGAAAGGTACATTAGGGACATTTTGCGTGAACATGTCGTCCACGTGTTGGTGATGAGTTTGTGCTAATGCACGATAATGCACGTCCTCACGTCGCAAGGGTAGTTAACGAGTACCTTCAAGAAATGAATATTCCAGTTTTGGACTGGCCCGCATGCAGCCCCGACTTAAACCCTATCGAGCATGTCTGGGACTATCTCTACAGAAATTTCCGACAACGAGATGCCACTCCAGCGAGTCTCGAAGAGCTTCAACAGGCATTAACTGAAGAATGGAATAATTTGGATGAAGGTTATATCCATAGGTTGATTGAAAGTATGCCAGGGCGTTGTGAAGCTGTAAGAAGAGCTAGAGGAGGCAACACGCGATACTGAATCACTAAGATTTTCAATTTTGATTCAATTTCGATTCAATTTAATTTTCATCATTTTCTGAATATCTTTAAAAAGGAATAAAAATGGTTTATCTTGGGCACTTCGTGCTCTGTATTGCATCTGGTAATAAAAAAAACCTTTCAATTAAATTATAATGTCATTATGGATAGCTACCTGTCCCTGATATTTTTGCATGATGAAAAGTTTCAGTGATGCGATACTTTTTTTGCTGAGTGTATATATATATACATACATACATACATATATATATATATATATATATATATATATATATATATATATATATATATATATATATATATACATACATACATATATACATACATATATAAATATATTTCATTACAATTGCCCCAAAATTATAGTAGTATACACTACTGTAATATTCTCGGATCTTTTCACTCACATATCCAATTCTTTGTTTCACATTTAGCATTGTTAGTGTGAATATTTAATAAATGGAGAATCTCGTCTACTTTTCCTATAGGATTGAACAATTCATCTTGTCAAAGGAATACACTTGTTTTATGTTCTCTTTCTCGATTATATTGACAAAAAATTGTCTATTATAGCTATTACTTGTTAATATCTTTAAGGATATTCAATTATTTGAAAGCATTTTTATCGAGTATATACCATTCAAAATAAACTGTCTATAATGTGTAGATTGAAGCTATATTCGATTTTGAGGGGCGTAATTAAAATGTATTGAACATTTGCCGACGATCATTTAAATAGCATATTTCAAGGCCATGATACTTATGTTTCTCAAATGTGTGTAATATCTATAATCTAGCAATTCCATATAACTCACAAGAATCAGAGTAACTGTTAACAGTTTACCAATATGTTAAAGTTTCGCTTCTTTGTTTCTCTACGATATCATTTGTTTTGTGCATATTTTGTTTATGTGAAACGATTGTAAATTTCAATTCACACTTTTTTTTGTTATAGTGAGAAGACGAAACTGCCCCTTAAATGGAAAGCAAATGAGAACTTATGTGGAACGAAACAGTAGACCAGCTACCTCTGAAGATTTTGACCAGCTATCACTGTATTTTACACAAAAAGTTTAACCACGCTGACTCCAAATTAAGAATCGATGAATCCTCAAAATACTATTCAATCGAAACACGATTTGCCCCTGACGTCGAGTATCGCAATCTTGAAAATGAATGACCTACCTCAACTGTCCTCTGTAGGACTATTAGAATTAGCCCATCGAGAATATCAAGCTGGAGACTACGAAAATGCGGAACGTCATTGTATGCAACTGTGGAGACAAGACCAAACGAATACGGGAGTTCTACTTCTTCTATCGAGTATACACTTTCAATGCAGAAGACTGGATAAATCGGCTCACTTCAGTACGTTGGCTATCAAACAGAATCCATTATTAGCGGAAGCCTACAGTAACTTAGGAAATGTCTTCAAAGAAAGAGGCCAACTCCAAGAAGCCCTCGACAACTACAGGCACGCCGTGAGACTGAAGCCAGACTTTATTGACGGTTATATAAACCTTGCCGCTGCTTTGGTCGCTGCTGGAGATATGGAACAAGCAGTACAGGCCTATATTACGGCACTGCAGTACAATCCAGACCTGTACTGTGTGCGCAGTGATTTGGGCAACCTTTTGAAAGCTCTGGGCAGACTAGACGAGGCCAAAGCTTGTTACTTGAAAGCTATCGAAACCAGACCGGATTTTGCCGTTGCTTGGAGCAACTTGGGTTGCGTTTTCAACGCGCAGGGCGAAATATGGCTTGCCATTCACCATTTCGAGAAGGCGGTTGGATTGGATCCTAATTTCTTAGATGCTTACATCAACTTGGGAAACGTTCTCAAAGAGGCTAGAATTTTTGATCGGGCAGTAGCCGCTTACCTCAGAGCACTAAATTTGTCACCGAACAATGCGGTAGTGCACGGTAACCTTGCTTGCGTATATTACGAACAAGGTCTTATCGATTTGGCGATTGATACTTACCGACGTGCTATTGAATTGCAACCAAATTTCCCTGATGCATATTGCAATCTCGCGAATGCACTTAAGGAAAAAGGTCAAGTGGCGGAAGCTGAAGAGTGTTATAATACGGCTTTGCGCCTCTGTTCAACACACGCCGATTCTTTAAATAATTTGGCTAATATAAAGAGAGAGCAAGGTTACATAGAAGAGGCGACACGACTTTATCTGAAAGCTCTGGAAGTGTTTCCCGAGTTCGCTGCAGCTCACAGTAATTTAGCTTCTGTTCTGCAACAGCAGGGAAAGCTCAATGAAGCTCTGATGCACTATAAGGAAGCTATACGTATTCAGCCTACCTTTGCTGATGCTTATTCAAACATGGGTAACACTCTCAAAGAGTTGCAAGACGTATCAGGTGCATTACAGTGTTACACCAGAGCCATTCAAATCAATCCTGCCTTTGCAGATGCTCATAGTAATTTGGCCAGCATTCACAAAGATTCGGGAAACATCCCCGAAGCTATACAATCTTATCGAACTGCCCTGAAATTGAAGCCAGATTTTCCAGACGCTTATTGCAATTTGGCCCATTGCCTGCAGATCGTTTGCGATTGGACAGATTACGGCGCACGGATGAAGAAATTGGTTAATATAGTTGCCGATCAGTTGGAAAAGAACAGGCTACCTTCGGTGCATCCCCATCATTCAATGCTATATCCTCTGTCTCATGATTTTCGTAAGGCTATTGCAGCTCGTCATGCAAATTTATGTTTGGAAAAGATCCACGTTCTGCACAAACATCCTTACAAATTTTCAATTGAGAGCGGAACAAGACTTAAAATTGGTTATGTCAGCAGCGATTTCGGTAACCATCCGACTTCTCATTTAATGCAGTCAGTTCCTGGCCTTCACGATAGGTCGAAAGTTGAGATATTCTGTTACGCTTTGAGTGTGGATGATGGAACAACATTCAGATCAAAAATTATGAGAGAGGCCGATCACTTCACCGATTTTTCGCAAATTTTGTGCAACGGAAAAGCTGCCGATAGAATTTACCAAGATGGTATACAAGTATTAGTAAATATGAACGGGTACACTAAAGGGGCGAGGAATGAAATATTTGCTCTTCGACCGGCTCCCATTCAGGTCATGTGGCTGGGTTATCCTGGTACAAGTGGCGCTAGTTTCATGGATTATCTGGTAACAGATGCAGTGACGTCTCCGATCGAGCTCGCTAATCAGTACAGCGAGAAGTTGGCCTATATGCCGTATACTTACTTCGTTGGGGATCACAAGCAAATGTTCCCGCATTTAAAAGAAAGGTTAATATTAAGCGATAGAAGCAACGGAATGGGGTATAATCTTGCCGATAACGTGGCTATAATAAATGCTACTGACCTGTCACCACTTGTGGAAAATACGGAAGTAATCGAAATCAAAGAAGTAGTTAGAGCAGCTAAACCTGTCGAAATAAGTATGAAAGTAGCAGAGTTGCCAATTACTACACAAATCGAAAATATGATTGCTTCTGGGCAGGTGCAAACATCGCTCAATGGTGTTGTAGTGCAAAATGGATTGGCAACGACACAAACAAATAATAAAGCAGCTACTGGCGAAGAAGTGCCTCAAAGTATAGTTATAACGACAAGGCAACAGTATGGCCTACCAGACGACGCCATAATTTATTGCAATTTCAATCAGTTATATAAAATAGATCCGACCACTCTCAGAATGTGGGTCAATATATTGAAAGCAGTTCCGAATGCCGTATTATGGTTGCTCAGATTCCCGGCAGTAGGAGAACCAAATTTGCAAGCAACAGCTCAACAACTAGGTTTACCTCCTAATAAGATTATCTTCAGCAACGTAGCAGCCAAAGAGGAACACGTAAGACGAGGCCAATTGGCGGATGTATGCTTAGACACGCCGTTGTGCAATGGGCACACGACAAGTATGGACGTTTTATGGACTGGCACTCCCGTTGTGACGTTGCCGGGTGAAACTTTGGCTTCTAGAGTGGCCGCGAGTCAGTTGAAGACTTTGGGATGCACTGAATTAATTGCGAAATCCGAAATGGACTACCAAGAGATCGCCATAAAGTTGGGAACCGATAAAGAATACTTAAAAGCGATGAGGCATAAAGTATGGGCTGCTAGATCAACTTCCCCTCTTTTTGAGTGTAAAATTTACGCACAAGGCTTAGAATTGCTTTATTCCAAGATGTGGCAACGTTTCGCGGCAGGTCTAAAACCAGATCACATCACTGACACAACAGCCGAAACATAGGCAATTCTCAAAGTATTCTGATATTTAATGTAGATATGTAATTTTCTCAGTGATATATTTACTATAAGATTATTAACTGATTGAATAGACACTTAAGTCGAGTTTTGTGAACTCATAGTGTAATGATTGGTGTAATTTATAAGTGGCATCACTGAATGACTGAAAGAATGTAGGCGATGCAGGTGACAAAGTCTTCAATTGATGAATTAAGAATCACCTTTAAAGAAAACTGAAGGTGAATTGAGATTTCAACCATTTGCCAGTGAAGAGAGGAAGGAATGAATGTGCAGAAAAAGACTTTATTTCAAGAGTTTTATCGCCATTTTGATGGCCACCTATTTATTTAGAATTGTAGTTGGGTTGTTAGTTTTCCAGGATAATGACTATAATGGTAAGATGTTGAACGTCATGTGAAGTGGTCTGTACAAGAGTCATTATTCTAAACTGAAGTCTTTTATCTCAGTTGTCATTATAATTCAATTCAAATAAAAAAATCGTGAAGCTTATGTTCTTTCTTTTTAAGATATCAAAATCTATTAATTATTGATATTAGCATGAGAGAAGGCTCACTTGTCTTTCTCCTTCAACAAATAGAATTTCCTTATTTTATTAATCTTTCATAATTTTATCTGATGAATAATTGAAATTGTTGATGAATAATATAGATTAATTAGTGTTTTCTTCGAAAACTTACGAATATATATATATATATATATATATATATATATATATATATATATATATATATATATATATATATATATATATATATATATATATATTGTGTCTTACACAGTTGATACAGTCGATATATTTCGAGAACTCCCCGGCGCGGAAGCCAAAATAGCTGTTGCGCGCGATCTTCACAAAATTACAATATGTTTGAGTGTGTACCAACTATCATAAAATGTTAAGAAGACGAATTATCTAGCCTTCAGTATAACTGGAGCAAATAGACCAGATTTTTCTGGTATAAAAGTCCCTGATATGCAAGATGAATTAAGGAGGCTAATGAAGTCAAGTACTTGGGTATAATTATTGATAAGCATTTAAAGTGGTGTAATCATGTAGATTATTTGTCGAAGAAGGTGAGGAAGCTCATCTACAAATTCTACCAGCTAAGAGAAATTCTCTCACAAAAGTTACTTTTACTGATTTACAAGTCTCTAGCCGAATCACTTCTTCGATATGGCATCTTTGTATGGGGGGTATGTACAGAAACTCATTAAAGAAACTAATTACTTATCAAAACTTTATTCTAAAAATTATATTCAAAAAACAAAGGAGATATCACACCAGCCTACATTATACTGAAGATGGGTGCAATATCCGGACACTAAACTTTCATAGTTATGTGTACATGCCTTCAAAAACAAACTTTTCCGGATTGTAGTTCTTTGGTATATCAAACCCGTGGGTGTACTGGTGGGTTTCTATCGACCCAAAGATTCAAGAAAGGAATTTGCCATCGATTTTTCATTCACACCTTGCCCAAAGCATGCAATCTCTTGCCAATACAGATTAGGCTTATGACTGGACTAAAAAGTTTTTCAGTTGAATCAAAAAAATTTATTTTTCGAAATTACATAGATTTTATTAAAATTTTAGAATAAGTAAAGATGATAAATTGCTGAGATTTTTTGCTCAAACATGTCTGAAAAATGTTCACATCGTTGTAAAGTGTTTTTGGAATTGCACAACACAAGTGTTCAGTCACTTAGGTGCATGAACTTAAACGTTTTCATTACTTTATTGTTCCTGACCTTATATTATAGTATTATATAATTTTTTCATGGATTGCTTCTTGTATTTACTTATAATTAATTGCCTGAATTTGTGTTGGTAATAATAATAACTGTATAAGTTGTGTAAGTTGTGTAAAGGTAATATATATATATATATATATATATATATATATATATATATATATATATATATAATATATATATATATATATATATATATATATATATATATATATATATATATATTTATTTATTTATTTATACCACAAAAAACAAAAACAATTATATTATTATTATTATGTTTTCAATAGAAGGCGGTTAAACCGTTGAGGCTATTGTTACTTTTTCAAAATTATAAAAGTTAATGAAAGTATTCTAATTCACACACTGTAATGAGTCATTCGTTCTGAGTTTTCCTTAAGTTCCCAGTCAACTCTATTTTTAAAGACATTTGTATTTGGTGCGGACACTGTTTCTTCATTGAGTGAATTCCAGGAATGCACTATCCGGTTAACTAAAAAGTTTTTCTGGGAAGTTTTGAAGGTCTCTTCTTTTATAGGTAATTTTAAAAAGCTAGAATAGGAGAGATCTTCAACACTTTAGTTAACCGGATAGTGCATTCCTGGAATTCACTCAATGAAGATATAGTGTCCGCTCCAAATACAAATGTCTTTAAAAATAGAGTTGACAGGGAACTTAAGGAAAACTCAGAACGAATGGCTCATTACAGTGTGTGAATTAGAATACTTTTTTAACTTTTATTATTTTGAAAAAGTAACAGCCTCAACAGTTTAACCGCCCGTTATTATTATATATATATATATATATATATATTATATATATATATATATATATATATATATATATATATATATATAATATATATAGATATATATAGATATATATAGATATATATATATATATATATATATATATATATATATATATATATATATATAGATATATATATATAGATATATATAGATATATATATATATATATATATATATATATATATATATATATATATATATATATATATATATATATATATATATATATACATACAAATACACTACGCCGCAAATTTAACGCATAGTATAAAGTTTTGACTGAATATTTCCTCAGCCGGTGATCGGATTTAAAAAATTTTTTTACCAAATTGTAGCTCCGTTCTTTGAGAAAATGTAGTAGTAACAAGATAATCAAAAAATTAAATAAACTTATTGTAGAGGGTGTTTAAATAGTGACATGTTTTCTCCGTCCAAGTTTAAATTCTTCTGCGGGCAATATCGGGTAGCTCAGGCAGAAAAAAAGTATACGGTGTTATAATGGCATTTCTTTTGCATAATTAGTTTTTTTTAATCGTCTGTTTATCTTGAGCCAAACGAGAGCTATTCATGTTTTTATGACCGCTCACGTCTTTCGCGCGAAATTTTTTAAAACTTTTTGTTAATTCGTGAAGAAAACTGCAAACAAAATTTCATCACAAGTTGAAACTTTGTTTATTTCGAATTTATTGGGCCGATATTTGACGAAAATTAATAAATATATTAAAGCAATGGTTTATAAAAACAATTTACATAGGTATTTATTAAATAAAATAACGCACGCTCCGGTGAAACTTCACTTTCTTTAGATGCTAAAGGCAAGCTAAATAAATATTTGTCCGATCTATCGAATACAAGAAATCAATAGATGATAAATTGTGTAGAAAGGGTGAATAGTAGAATGGTTATAAATAAGTAAAATGGAAAAAACCCATTCGAAACTGCTAGTCAGGTAGTTCGGTAATTTTGAAAAGATTCAGAAGGGATCTTGTAATATGGAAGGAAATACGAAACCAAATGAACAGTTGTCAACTTGTAATGAACTTTTGTATGCACAGCCATCTTAGCAAATTAACATAAAATCATGAATATCTCTCGGACGGATCAAGATAAACAGACGATTAAAAAAACGACTTACTCAGAAGACTAAGGCTATAACAACGTAGACATTTTTGCTGCCTGGGCTACCCCATATTGCCCACAGAAGGATTTAAACTTTGACGAAGAAAACATGTGACTATTTAATGCTATTTTAATATGAAAGATTGCAGTTTCCAATTAAATTAGCCTTTAGTTTCACAACCAACTTAAAAATATTGTGGCATCAACCTCAAAGAATCCTGCTACTCTCACGGTCAGCTATATGTAGCTTGCTCAAGAGTAGGAAATTCGAAAAATTTATATATATATATATATATCAGTGGCGTAGATAGCTTTTTGCGATGGGGGGGGGATATGACAAAATTTCATAAGTTTTTCTTCTAAAGCTCTATTTTTGTTGATAGAAATAATCTCTCATATAGGTAGTACAAAATAAGCAGAAAAGATAAATTAAATTGCAAAAAATTCAAATTATTAGAATTGGAAAACATCAATTAAAAATCAGTGAAAAATTGCATTATATTTAATTAGATATATACATCATTGAAAATATTCTTGGGAAAATTTGAGTAGAAACTCTAGTTTCTGGCGTTTTTTGACAATCCATTTATGACTTCGTCAGCTGTGATTCCAATGTCACGATTAATTGCCAGAGTAGCCAAAACTTTCAATAACAAAAAATTGGACAAAATCTATTCTGCAGTCTAGCTCCAAGAAAGGAAAACAATATCAGATGTATAGTTTAACACTTGCAATGTTCTTGTTCAAGCAGCAAAAAAACTATTGCATAAATAATTGAAAAATCGCGATAAAAATATTTTTTCGCTGGATTCTTGTTCATTTACCTATCCAGTAAAGTCTGAAATTTTTAATTCCTTAATTTAATATTTAATATAGTTAATTAATATTTATTGTTAAAGTGTTAATGGGCGTTACTTTCGCAAGCCTTATTACCCGTTTTCGGAGGTATATTTACCCATCTGAAAAAATTATAAATATTAATCCTACAGTTCCGGGAGACTTTCTTTTAGAAAATATCCTCCTCTTTTTGTATCTTTATTTAGATATCAAAATATCAATTAGTTTTTGAGATAATTTTTTCTATCAGTAAATTGATTATAACTTTTACAATTTTCGCAAACGGAACTTTCTTCAAAAAATATCTACATGCTCTTCAAATCGAAAGACACCTTGTTCATATTCTTCCGAGACTCATGGAAGAAGTTGAACAAAAAAAGCACTTGTTCACTAGACTATATTCTCATGATTAGTAAATCTTTCTCCAAGATCCATGATGTCCAGAAATGGATTGAAAGCCATCACAAGAAAATTTTTACTAACTCGACAATTTTTATTAACTTCAAAATATTATGGAGTAATTAAATTGACAATTAAAGCCAAGAGTTGGTCATATTTTGATACCTACTCTATTTCAAAAAATATTCGAAATATTAAATATTGTTTTAAAATCTTCTATGAGCTCCTCGAATGTGAACAGGAATTTAATCGGTCACTACGACCAAAAAACGTATGTGAAATGGAAAATTTTATTCACGATGGAAGAAGTCAACCAAAACCTTCTTCCACTTCTCTTTCTAAATTTTATACTTCCTATACTATTAAACGAAACTGCTCGTGCTTTAGATATAATACTATACTATGAAACAATTCAGAAAGAGAAGAAGTACGAGGAGATTTTGGTTGACTTCTTCCTTTCGAAATGAAAATTTTCTATTAGAGCCATTTGAACATTTTTAAACACGTTTTTTGCTCATAGTGACCGATTAAAATAATAAATACTGGTTTTTTTACCCAAAATTGGAAAAACGATTCAATTTCTTGATTTATTATTATGTTAAAATTATGAGTAGATATTTACTTTACATGTGCTCAATCTGTCCATAATTATAGCGAGCGACCATTTCGTGGCTCCTGATTGGTTGGCCTGTTCGAAGCGCGGAAATTATACAATACTCGATTGCACAGTTGTCGCGAAAACATATCTAGATGATTTTTATATAATTGCACATACATAATATCAAAAGAGGTGCTAGTGCTTAGTGAATTTCATGTATAATTAAATACGTAGATACGAAGACTTCTATTCAATTCCATTATAATTTCCGTAGGCTCATGGGGGGGGGGGAATGATCCCCCCTATCTACGTCACTGATATATATTTATATATATATAATCTTAATTTTTAAAAAATATATAAATTTGGCAAGTAAGACCTTGGTCATTTTAAACGTACTTAAAATTGAAATGATTAAGGAAATTGAATATAATAAGCAGCGGAAGAAAATTTATATTAACAGCTGGAGAATTATAACTGTAAATTAAACAATTAATTGGTGATAAACATCAGTTTTGAACAGCAGTAACAAATTTATGAGAATATACAAAATGAATTACTAGAAAAAATGGTTAAAAAGGTCTCATCGTTATGTTTTTATTTTATTTCTAGTGTAAATTCAAAATTGCTTAACTGGAGGACCAGTCTTGGTAGACCGATCCTACTGAAAACTCCTATGTAAAAAATATTTATTTTAATTTTATCATTTATGCCAAAGTGATAGAAGTAGCGTCATTATCACACCAAAAGAAAATGAGGGATATGAATGAAATAACAACATGATATCGATATTATATTTGATGACTATGAGATCAAAATTTATATTTCGCAGTTTTTTCATCATCCATACGCAAGGCCATTGTCGATATTACGTCGAAGTCTATATTGATGCCGTCATTGGTTTTCTCTGTAGGACCTCCAAATTTCAAAGCAGGCAATTTGGTTCCGCCGAGTGCAAGTACTATACTTTGAGCTGATGAAACCTCCATAAGATCGCTCCCAGTGGCCTTGTCTTTCGCGTCGTCCGTTTCTGGAACTGGTGTCGACGACTGACTATAAAAAAATAATTAGTTTTACGTGATATAACATCGAAAACGTCTATTCTAACAGACGCTCCGCGAAATTTAGACATGGAGCGGGTTGTCAATGATAATCAAAATCTCACAGAGAAAGATTGCATCTTGAAACAATTCCACATCTTTGGTCACTAGTTTGAATAACTTTGTTCATGCACCAACCCCGCCACTCCCTTCCCCAAAGTTTGAAGATTACTAAATTTACCCATATTTTGATAGTTTTGTTCTGCACCCAGACACCAAATTTCAAGAGCTCATTTGATCTGATGAGGGGCGCTAGATATGTCAAAATTTATTGAAAAAAGAATTATATATATATATATATATATATATATATATATATATAATATAATATATATATATATATATATATATATATATATATAAAAAATATAAATAAATAATATATATATATATATATATATATATAAAATATATATATATATATATATATATATATATATATATATATATATATATATATATATATATATATATATATATACAGGGTCACTCACGGTGGATGGTAGGTGAGACGTTTACGGAGAACGGGACATGGGATTATTCTGAAAATTTGGTTTCATGGGGAATTTGCTCTATCGATATAAAATAATAGTGGCGCTGCGGCGTTGCCGCTTATACTAAAAAGTAGCAGCAACTGTGAAATTTCAAATGAGACACCCTATATATTATTCCATTTTTTGCATCTCTACCATTTTCCAATTGTTTTTGTATGATACTTCCCTATACCTATCTCCAGAGGTTTTCGATAAATTAAATGCTTTCCTCATTTTTTTGTGCAAAACATAGATTCAATTAAATGTTCATTACTAAGGTATTTAGATTCGTAGGGCGCTGAAATTTTAGGCGTAGTTTACCGAGATCCGACGTATTAGTAATATTCAAAGGAATTTGTTCTCCATTATACAGGGTCCTTCAAAATTTGCGATTTTAACGATAAATACAAAAATGGTAAAAAGTGCATTTTTTCAAATGTAATACCCTGTATATTATTAAATATCTCGGAAGAAAACTGAAATTTCTTTCAAATGATGTATCATGTTCCTATACCTAAAAAGTCAGGTTTCCGAAATAAAAGCAAGTTTCTATAAAAATCGGATTATTTTGCCATATTTTGTATTAGGTAGCTATGAAATGTCAAGAAATATGTCATTATGAAAATTTGACAATTAGTGCATCAACAATAAAACGTTCGCGCATTCATTAACGAAAATTTGATTTGAAAACAATCAAAATGGAAGGCAATAACTATTCTCATGAAGTTTTGATGAAGCTATTTATTGTACATGGTCAATGTGACCAAATAAAAGCAAGAACATGCAGAAGATTCAATGAAATGTATACCTATTAACAACCAATAAACGAGAGAAAATTTGTACGTTTACAAAATAATTTTATCAGTTATGAGTCAATACTGAAAGCGAAACGAAATTTACCAAAACCTGTTACTTTCGTTTCGCTTTCAGTATTGACCCATAAGTGATAGAACTATTTTGTAAACGTATAAAAAGGATAGTGTGATTTGATTGAATCAATAGTGCATATTACGTTGAAGGAAAGGCAAGATAGGGCACAAAGTACAATCCTAACTCGGTAATTATTTAAGTGTATTTACACGTAAATTATTTTTTTCGAGTTAATAGTATAATTAATTGTATCATTGAAACTTAAATATCATATTATTAGTCTAATAATATTTCGCTGCCGTCCTCTTTTTACCGAGGTGGTACCTACAAATAGTGTGTGACTAATAGTCACACCAAAGAATTGTACATGAAAATGGTGCATGGTGCATCCAGATCGGTGTGCTGAACCGTGCCACGGATAACGCTCGTTGTGTTTATGTTCTCGTTGGTTCGTTCAAAAAAAAATATATAGGGTATAGTATAGAATAGAAGGATTACTGGATGACGAAATTATTCAAAATTAGAAAGATACCGGGCAATTCAAGAATTTCTCACGGGTATCGTATAGCGATTTTGAATTTATATCAAATCCAATTAACCATAAAATTGAGAACCATAACCAGCCATAAGTCTTAAAGATAGATTCGCTTCCAAATTGCTTGACGTCGTAATTTTGAAACTTGAAACCATGAGTGATGATGAATTCGCCGATGATGAGTTGGAGAATGCATGGCAAGAAGGGTGTTCGGCGATTATCCCAGAGAAATCGAAAAAACGTTACGAGAACACGTATAGTATTTTCAAAAAGTGGTGTCAAGATAAAAATGCTAATCTTAATGAAAAAAGTTTATTGGCATATTTTGTCCAAAGAAATGCGAAACTGAAGGCCCCTGGCCGTTTGTGGGCTGAATATTCCATGATAAAATCAACAGTTTTCTTATATGATGCTATTGATATTTCCAAGTTCGCAACTCTGATTGCCTATCTTAAAAGAAAAAATGTTGGCTATAGACCTAAGAAGGCTAGCATTTTTACAAGAGAGGATTTATCAAAGTTTCTAATGGAAGCACCAGATGAGGAATTTTTAATTCACAAGGTAATTTATACTAAAAAGATTACCCATAGAGTCTTCGATAAAGAATATTGTTTTTAAGTAGCAATGATATTGGGGGTGTCTGGTGCCTGTAGAAGGGAAGAATTGTACAACATTACCATGAATGATATTCAAGAACAAAAGGGTTTATTCATTGTAAAATTACCCAACACAAAAACAAATATCCAGCGCACCTTTACTGTTATTAACAGACCCGACGAAAAAATACCATATTTGCAAATTTTGCGTAATTATATCCAGCTACGTCCACCACAAGTGAAACCAGACCACTTGTTCTTGCAATATCGCAATGGAAAATGTACATCTCAGGTTGTTGGGAAAGGAACAATTGGAGGCTGGCCTTTGAAAATCGCTGAATATTTAAAATTACTGAATCCTGACAAATATACTGGTCACTCGTTTACGAGGACTTCGGCGACCCTTTTGGCAAATACTGGTGTTGATGTTCTCGGATTAAAGAGACATGGAGGTTGGCGTTCCTCTACAGTGGCCGAAAGTTATGTAGAAGATTCTCTTCAAAACAAAATTGAATTTGTCAATAAAATTTTGCATAATAATGATTTGAATGCAACTTCAGTTTCATTTAACAATACAAATACACCACAAACAAGTGGAATTTTTAAAGTATTTCAACAAACTGTACTGTAAACTTTAATATAAATAAATGATTTGTTAATTTATCTTTCAAACTAGGTACCTACCTACCTAATAAATAATAAATAATTTGCAATTTAAATTTTGTATACATATAGCTTAATTCACTGATGCCAGAACGGTCAGTAATCACGTTCTGGCATCAGTAAATTTAACTTACTGTCATGGGAACAGACATTGTAAGTCGTCAAAAATGACTGATCGTGCAAAAAATATGTTGCTGACGTACGTGAAGCATTGATTTCAGTTCACTTGCAATATCTAGCAACGAATAGTTTTTCATATAATGGTTAACGGCATCCCATAAATCTGGTTTGTTTTCGTGTAAACTTATCGATTCTAATTTGGACTCGCATGATTCCACGCCATTTTCAAAACTATTAGCAGTAGGTACTAGGGTAGGTACTACTAACTACAAAATATTCTAAATTACAATAATCCACAGCGCTCAAAACACATTCACGTGAAGACGTTCAAACTGAGTTTGAAGCTGCCAATGTTTTTCTTTGATGTACCGACTCTCAGCTGAATAAATTTGGCGAGGCGAATGGCGCGTTCCCGTGACGTTAATGTGTAGGCTGCATGTTTTTGCAACGTTTGGCGAACCAGTCTAAATACACCTTAAGAGTTTGTTTCCTGGTAGTCGAGCCAACAATGTAATATTGTCTATTAATATAAGAACACTTTATTTACCCCAAGGCTATAAGCGCCATTTCAAAAGCTTCACTTTTTGACCTATACTGTTTTTCAGAGAAGGAATCTCTCTGGGGAGGTTCCTGAATATTCTTTTTTGGTAATGCTGATTTCTTCCTGCCGAAATTGCAGCATCTGAAGTATTTTCTGTTCACAGAGGTGTCTGATTGGTTTTCAGGCGTACCGTCATCTTTTATTTGGATATCCTCTTCTGTTTCCTGAAAAGCAATAAGTCAAAATGAAAACAATTAGAGAGTGCAGTTCTCGTCAATGATTTTCAATTTGACGAGAAACCCACCAACTGAAAGTAGATAGGCAACTGGATATTTTTGGAACGAAGTTCCTTTACGCTGCTTGCGTTAGATGTCGACGGGTAATAATCGTCACGTATCGATTGACAAATTATATGGGGCTTCCTCGGAATACAGCAACATATGGCTGTCAGCACGCTGTGAAAAATAATATTGAAATAGGACGAGATTTGGAGACCTCGGACATCCTACAGAAAATTTAAAATACTCACAACACACAAAACTTGTCATTATGTTTCCCGGCTTTCTACATAGGTAATACGAACTTGAGAATTTTTCAAATATAGTGATTTTTATGAAGTTTTGCGAGCACTACTATAAAAATTCAATATATTGATAGGAACAATTTATTTCTTTGTTTTAAATCATACGTGTCTTATATAGTCTCATTATTGCAGTTTTGCAATGAAGATTTCACTTACTTCACTAATAGACCGGGAGATGGTGACACAAAATATTAGGTCATTTGTACCAGTATGGCGGTTCTTCAGGGGTCTAATTACGTAAAGGCAAAAAGGAAAATGATGGTCATAGCGCTGGCACCGGCGGCCCAATCGCGTGGGCGTTTCACGCGTCGGATAAATAACGAGTGTCGAACGATTTGTTCCACAAAAATGCTTGTATTTTCAGATAGTCGAAAAAAAAAGAAGTAGGCGGTAGCGTATTGCCATACTTCTCGGGTGTGACTTACAGCCCGCCATATCGACGCGAATACATTAATTTAAATAAAACAAGTCAACCATTTGCACCAGGCCAATTTTTGCATAGCTAATCATCGTCGAGTAGCCATTCACGAAAATCACCTTGCCATACTTTTCCGACAGTTCCCAATGGCCGCCATACCACTGCGAAGGTGTAGTTTTTTTTTCGCCAAACGATTTGTACGTATTGTACACGTATTGTACGTAACCTGACCCCCCCAGGGGGGTCAGGTTTTCAAAGTGAAAACCTGCTGAAAATAATTAAAATCTCGTTAAATCAGTCAACATACCTGCTCCTGCTTTAACAAAATGACAAGTTGGTCCAGCGTAGCTGAAATCTCATAGTCGTCGTCTTTTTCTACATTTCTGAGACTATCCAATTTTTCTGATACTAAAGTGATCCGCTGAAGTTGACTGGTAGACGGCTTCAATTCGGCAGCATCGTCCGTGATAACGTCACTGCCAAACGTTTCAGCCTGTCTTTGCGTAGACAATTTAATTGGAAGATCTACGTAGCTCGACGCTTCGGTGCCCACTGCGTAAAGTTCATCTAAGCTAGTAGAATCCATATCCTGTTGTTCGGAAAGTGGCTTTAACGTTGCATGTTCCCGTGTCCATTTAGACTCTTGAAGCATTTTTTCCACTATTCTGGTCTCTCTATTGGATTCCATGTCCTGCACTGCTTTTGACAAATTTGCATTGCCTTTAGAAGTCGAAGACTGTCGGTCTTTGAATACGTCAACTGCCTTCATTATCGATTCTGTCTTCTTCTTTGAATCATCAATTTCAGGCAGTAAGTTTTCAATAGGGATCTGAATTATCGGGTTTCTCATAATGGAGACTCTTCGAGTGTGAGCTATGGCTTCGTCACTATCTGCTTTTGGAGTTTCAAGTTGAAGTTTTGGATTCTGCAGAAAGGGGAACATCATTTTCATTTGAAAATCTTGCGCTACCTCATCCGGTATCTCAGAGGGGGGCCTGTCAGTTGGAGTACTGGACGTGGTCGGAAAGGAGGTGAGCAAAGATTCCCTCAGAGTAACGGATTTGGTTGTATCCGTATCATGCGGAGCTTCACGGTATATTTTTTTGTTTGAATTTCTTTTTTCTGATTTTCCCTTATGTTTTGCACCCTTAGATTCACTTTGACTGAAAGATTTTCCTGGTTTAACACCTAACGAATTCAATATATTAGTCACTTCTTCAGTGGACGGCGTTGCACTCGTGGTGTTAGAATATACTGCTTTATTGCTAGGCAATTCTTCCTTTTGTATTCTTGCAAATGCCACTATCGTCGGTTCAACATGAAGATCTTCTGTCTGCATTTCTCTGCTTAACAAAAAATGATGAAGCATTGATGGAACATTATAATCTTCACCCATCAGCTGATCCATATCTAAAATATCAACTACCTCATTATCTCTTTGGGGCGTTAAATCGTAGTCGTTAGTCATCAACAGTTTATCATCGGAAAAACTCAGATTTGGCCTAGACGCTAACGCAGAACCAAACTGAGAACATGCAGATGATGGGTTCAAACATGACACTTTGTTACAAAGAGATGGAAATTGCATAGCTGAGGTCGTTGCAAATTTTGAAGCGTTTGACATATCAGTTTGCGTGGACATGGTTGAGCCAAAATTGTGATAAGCATTTTCTTTGGATTTAAGGCTAGAACTTGAAATATTCGAACTTAGATTCGAAGTTATTTCCATCAAAATATCTCGTATTTCCTTATATTTTTCGCTTGTCGAATCCACATTCATTACTTTAGTATTTGTATTCTCTTTATCGTTTGATAAATTAACCAGAGAAGGGACTGATGGCGTTTCTATTTTCATAACTAAGTTTGGATTTTCAACCAGAAATGTTTTAAGCAAGTAAATTGGTCCCTTGATAAGCATATAATCGTTTCTGGAATTGTTGAGAAACAAATT
This sequence comes from Cynegetis impunctata, assembly GCA_030704885.1. Taxonomy (NCBI): domain Eukaryota; kingdom Metazoa; phylum Arthropoda; class Insecta; order Coleoptera; family Coccinellidae; genus Cynegetis; species Cynegetis impunctata. Next base: position 690,665 of record JARQZK010002199.1, on the reverse strand, counting down.
ATTGTAGTTTGTTGGGTTGTCTTTTCCTTCTTGCAGTGTTATTATGAGAGGCTTCTGACAGTCTTTCGTTACAAATTTGTCAGCGGATAATATTTCGTTATCGGGATCAGTACCGCGGCTTTGGGCAATAATACTAGCTTGACATACTGAAACAAATATTGAAGTTGAATTAACGAATTTTTACCATGGATATAAAAAGAAACTTTTTTCACAAAGGCAAATAGGTCGCGTGAAATTTTATATTCTTGAAACTTAAAAAGAAATATTAAATATACAATAGTCGACATGAAAGATGTAAATAATACAAATTCAACCATAGGCGCCCGCAGGAATTTTTTCAGAGGGGTTGAGGGGTATGCCCCAAGAAAAGAAAAGGGAATCTGAGGGACTCTCCTAGATTTTGTTTATTAGGATCTTTTTTTAAGTAACTATCACATTTACCAACAACTTTTTTATTTAATTGTTAATTTATAAGAATGTTGATTTGAAGTTTATTGGAAATTTGACTATAATATTATTGAGTTAAAGATAAAAACAAGATTAGAATTATAGAACTCTTCACTGTCAAAGATTTAAGCTAAATAGAAAAGATAAATCTAAAGTACAGTGTACGGCATGAGAGTATAAGGCAAATTTAAGGATGAACTGGTTGGCGATAAACATTTTGTAATTTAAAAAATACATATTTATTTATGAACCTATATGGAAAACACAAACACAATAAATTCATTTCATCAGCAGCCTAAGGCTGTAAAACCTTCTCCGTAAAGGCATTTTGATATAAAACGAATTAGAAAATGTTTGTTCTTCTCATTATGATTTTCATATCGATCTAATTTACAAATTTCCGGGCGGGGGGTAAAGGTGCACGGCCCTACCTTGCCCTCTCCTGCGAGCGCCATTTACTACAACTATTTTTCATTATTTATTCTAGTGTTATGACAATCTACGTTTAAGGCTAAGATAAGATAAACTTATATAAGTGTTAAAATTAATTAAATAGACGTCCTTTAATTTTTATAAATATTTAAAATTACCATAAAATGGTCGAAACGTCAACAAACCACGGAGCTAGTTTCATGAGACTCGCGACATGGAACTCCCATTTTCCCGAAATTAGACGTCAATATTTCGAACAAATATTTTACTTCCAAAAATAGAGATAAAAGTTCATATAAACTAGGGTCCACAACTTCTTCGTTTTTAAGATACAGGGTGTTACATGTGAAGACCCGATGGTGGTTTTTTGTAAATATTTTCGAAACCTGTAAACGTAATTGGATAAAATTTGGTACAGTTACGAAACATTTTACGCTCTATTTAATGTACTAAAAGTAAGTATTGCAATATTTTCAGGAGTGCATAGTGCAGGGGGGTATTGGCGAAAAATTTGGCTCAAATTTTTTGGTGGTTAATTTTTAGTAATTTTTTCCCAAAACTCCTCCTCGTTGTCTACTTGTGTTGCGTACACTATATATTTTATAAGACCCCAAAAATAGTAGTCTAGTGGATTTAAATCCGGCGATCGGGGTGCCCACGGAATAGCAACACCTCTTCTAATCCATTTACTCGGAAATTACTCTTCTAGCCAATTCCTAATATTTACACCATACTGAGCTGGCTCACCGTCGTGCTCTGCCATTGCATAAACCACGTACAAAGTGGATATCTGCTAATTCTCTATTTTAAAACCTCTGCATTACTACTTAAAATCTTTTTTCTGACAAGCAGCACATTTAAAAACTGGGCGATTAATAATTGACAGCTTATTTTCCTTCACCTAACAAATCAAAAGAAAATATGTTTCCAGGTCCTCTGATTATTTTCTCTTCGATTTGCACATTGAAAAACAAAGAATCAATTCTTAAAGAAATATTCAATTGCATTTTCTCGAAAATGCTGCTTCCTAGCGAAGTATGAGTAGAGTACCTTATTTGTACAAAAAGCTTCATATTTTCAAATTTTGAAGTCAAAATTACTGAAAATTAACCACCAAAAAATTTGGGTCAAATTATTCGCCAATACCCCCCTGCACTACGCACTCCTGAAAATATTGCAATACTAACTTTTAGTACATTAAATAGAGCGTAAAAAGTTCTGTAACTGTACCAAATTTTATCCAATTACCTCCACAGGTTTCGAAAATATTCATAAAAAACCACCATCAGGTCTTCACCTTTAACACCCTGTATCGTAAAAACGAAGAAGTTGGGGACACTAGTTTATATGAACTTTTATCTCTATTTTTTGAAGTAGAATGCGTGGTTGAAATATCATAATATTAAACATGTGAGCTCTGGACTCTACTATTATTGGAAGTCTTACCGTTTTCGATACATTTAGAGCAAGTAGAAGCTTTCAGAATGGAGTTAGGCCTCTTGATTCTCGTAGATCTTGATCTTTTACGGCGTTTACGCTTCTTGGGCGTTTTCCGAAGACATGGAGCCCGGTAACTGACTTTTCTTGCTGGCTTTTCGGAAGACTGTGGCGGTCTCGGTTTATCGGACGTTGAGCTCTTGTCAGTTCTTGGAGTCTCCAAGCATTCAAAGCCAGGTAACACGTCCACATTCTCGAAGGTTGACAAACTTGTTACTGTTGATGCTTTGCAAGTTGCCTGAGAACTGACCGGTTCTGGGAGGAAAGGCAAATATAGGTACGTTTTTGGATAATTTCAATCGACCTACGGAACTATTTGACCGCGGTAAGGGATGTCGTTGTTTACTATACATGTTGAAGAAATGTAAAATTATTAAATGAAGTGAAAACTATCTAGATCAGGCCTCCTTAAACTATGGGTCGCGACCCCAAATAGGGTCGCGTAGCAAAATTCTGGGATCGCGAGAGATTTTAAATATACGATTTTATAACATCTATTGGCGTCCGAAATTAAGATCGTAGCGCCGGAACGGCTAATATCGGTACTAGAGCATGGGAGATTAATGTTTACATTGATTGGTAATGGTATTTACGCTCATTTCATTTTGAGTTTTCGAACGTTTAGCTTCGTAATTTGTGTTTTTTTGGACTTCGTATTTTCTAGTGGTTCATTGTGTTTCGATTGAGGACAATATTATCTCTGTTCAACAGTAGATAACCTACCTACATCAAGTTGAAATTTACACTGAGTTTTTATCATTGTACATGAAAATCAATAATAAAATAAAGTAGAGGACGAATAAATTAATTGGTTGAAGGAACTATGTATACCTCATGAAAAGGCTGTATGATAAAACACCTATTTATTTAAAAAATAAAAAACTTTCGAAACTTTCAAGAAAACATCTCTGACATGTCTACTTTCATTACGAACTGAAGAATTTTTGAGTATAATGGACAAAACTAAGTACTTACCAGCAAAACTGAAAGAAACAACATGAAATAAAAGAAGAATTGATATGAATACTCTGTTTGAATGGTTTGAACGTAATGAGTTATTATATTTTTTGAATTTTCCTGACGTATAACAGCTATCCTAAAAGTACGGTGGACCTCTGAGAGTCTGGTTTTTTGATATAATCTCTGTTTTCCTGATTATATAATTGAATATTTCAGTTTTTACCTAGCTATAGAGTCAAGATTTATTTAATATTCTTGATGTTACGATGAACTGTTATTTTGGTTGTGCAAATAAACATCATTTGTTATTATTATTTTAATAGTATCTCTGGTTGTTACATGAAAGAAAACACAATAATCTAGAATCTCTGGATGATGGCCCAGGTTCAGATTCCGATAAAAGTGGAACATTTTTCGTTGGAATAGCATTGGACTTCAAAAACTCTACGTTTTCGGTTAGCTGAAAATTGCACATCATTAGTTGGTATAATTCTATATGGAAAAATCCACAGTGCAGGGAATATAATTATTCTCAGTAAACTGTAAAGAACAACTCTCTTATGTTTGGACACTTTTTTTCAATCTTCAAGTTATGAATCCACACCTTTCTTCTGTCCATCATTTCCTTGTTTCCCAACTTTGTGTGGAATGCAACTTTGAATTGTCCAGCTTTCGGAAAGGTATGTAAGCTATATTCGGGGTTTTTTTGCCCAAGATGAACAATATAATACACAACAGTAGGGATTCATCTCTTCTGAACGTTTGTAAACGATCCAAAATACAATTAAAACCCAACAACTTCTCATATAAAATACACGTAAACTGATGTAAACAAAGCAATCTATCTCCCATTCTCTAGTAATATTCGACACCGGTAGGGGGCGTATCGCTTATTATGTTTTCCCAATAGTCTGTCCAGCGAGAGTTGGCGTGCAGGTCATAAACGTATATGACGTCGATTGTGAACACTGTTGCCAGACGTAATAAATAATCTTAAATCTAATTAGCTGGCCCAATTTTCAACAAAAATGAGATATCTTGCATGTTTGACATAGCGGGCACTTTTAGCGGTAAATTCAAATTAACCATTATTCCCTACCAGAAGTGTCACTCTATGTATTCTATTTTACGATGAAAGCACTACTATACCTTACCTGTTGCAAAATACTCGATCAAAGATTTAACCAAGCATTTTAAATGTTTGTTTAAACTGGAACCCATATTCATCGATCGATAAATCGAACTCATTTACAAAATCTTCGAAGAACTAGGATATCTTGGCGACTGTCAAAAGTGAAATGCCGATTGCCGGCGCCTTGGTCGAGAGGGTCCGACAACATTGCAAATTTTGAAATGAAATGACAACTTAACAACCATTCAACTCATTTTCATTACTCGGAATGTTAATTTTTCTTGAGAAATACGTACGATTTAAAATGTTAAGGACAGAATATTTTTTCAGAAAATTACTTTCTTAACGAATTCTAAAACTATATATTTTCATATGTACCTATATGTATATTGTTACCTAATAAGTAAATCATCAAAAAATATTTATTTATCTTTCTTTTATATTTATATGCTGTCGCCAGGAAAATCGCAATCATAAATGGGGTCGTGAGTCAAAAAAGTTTAAGAAGCCCTGATCTAGATGATGAAATCATTCTGCTGTCTCGGACATTTGACGTTTCTATCCTAGAACGTACTGCAAGCTCTGTGATGAATTGTGCAAACTGTATTGAATTTGTGATTTTATGACGTTAACTTCTCCATATATTTTTTTAGCACTTTCTCGATTATGGTGAGAAAATCGGCTTTGCACAAAGTAATTGTGTGACTACTGTTTGAGGAAGTAACAAATGTTGGCTATTTTCCTTATAGTAGGGGAGCCCGAGATGCTAAATGGGGATTTACTCGAGCGTCGTGGGGACCTTTTGGATTGTTAAGATTAGATGCTAAAACGAAAAAAGGGTTTTATGGTGTATGTCATTTCACTGGGAGGGAAAGCGTGTGCAGATCTTCAAAAATGTAAAAAAAAATCGTTATAAACATACTCGAGCGCGTCAGATATTAATAGTTTATACACCCCACATCGTCTCTGATAACGAAGGTAAAATAATCTGCCGATTTGCATGGTGGGGGTGACCGTGAGAGACCAAAACTCATCGCCGATATTCAAAAATGCAAAAAAAAATTCGTGACAGTTCCTTCAAAATAAAAATTTAACCGTGCTCGAGAATGTCAAGGTGACGTTTTCTTTTTGCAACTTTTTTAATCTCTTATTTCCTTACAATCCATGGAGACCAGTCACTTCTCAATCCCATTGTACGAAGTATATAAACTTCTGAAGAAGCATATCAGCCAGGAGTGGACTGAATCTTTCAGAAAAGACCCAAAAGGATTATACTACAAAAATTTAATGAATAACACTCCATCTTTAACACCTTGGTATAATAATTGTGAAATACACAGGCATTTTATAGTTACCCTCAATCGTTTACGCACATCCCACGGCCTTTTCGGTAAACACATGTTTCGTATAGGCTTGAGACAAAATCCCCTATGCCAATGTGGAGAAGAAGAAACACTGGAACACATCTTCATGCTATGTCCCTTGTATGAAAATAATAGAAGAGAATTATTCACTGGAATTTATGGATGCCTGAAATCAGGCCCCATAAATTGGTATACGATAATTGCTAGTAATAACATGAACATATATCTGATGATCTACGATTTCCTAAAGAAGACCAATTTGAGAATATAACTTAATATACACTTCAATCGGACCTCCTTGACGTGGAATCACCTTTAGTAGCTCCTGAGTCGCAGAGAAGCTTCATTAATTTAATATATAATTATTTGTATATTAATTTACATTGTTGCTGAGCGTATGTTCTAATAAAACGAGCTCATTAGGAGACCCCACTAGAGTGGACGCCTCACAATAATAAAAAAAAAAATCCTTATGCCACGTGCAAATCGTCAGATTAGTGAAATGCATACTCTTTTGCATGTAATTAACTCACCTTGCCTTAATCTGACGCGCTAGAGTTTTTCGAACGATCGATTTTTTTTACTAATCTGATCGGCTGCCCTAGACGAACGCCGCCATATTGAGGGTTCATGTATGGTGGGGATACTCAACAGGGTGCAAGGTTTCCCCCAACATGTTATTCTGCCGCGCTCGAGTAAATCCCAAAATCCCCGCTAGGGCTCCCCTAATATTAATGACAAATACACGAGCTTATGTGAGTGGTTTTTTGGTTGAATGGTTCATATATCAGTTCGCAAATCAGGCAACAACAAAAATGCGTGAGAAGCAGAACGTAGCCACTTAGGTCGTATTAATCCCTCATTTTTGTTCTTTTTTATAATCAAAATCTTAGCCCCCTCAATCAGGACTGAAGAGATACACAAAGCTTGAATACCTGCGAAAAGCATTTAAATTGCTGCAGTGAGAAGAACATTCAAAATCGCCAAATACCAACTCCTTTATTTCAACAGAATTCACGTACAAATTGTAAGCATTCTAACTGAATTTTTAGTGGTTGTAGAGAAGAGCAACGCTCAAAAATCCTCAAACACGCTTGAAATTTAAACATAAAAATTGCTATAGTGAAGGAAATGAATTAAAACAACTCTACACTTCACTAACGTAAGCTCAATACACGTACAAAGTTCTAACTCTCTAAATCAATCAGCAGAAGCTCTGAAGATTAAAACCAAGAAAAAATATGAACAGTGGCGGCATAAGGCGTGGGCGACCGCCTACGGCCTCGCGGACCTAGGGGCCTCGCGCTGGAGCCGGCAATATATATATATATATATATATATATATATACATATATATATATATATATATATATATATATATATATATATATATATATATTATATATATATATATATATTATATATATATATATATATATATATATATATATATATATATATATATATATATATATATTATATATATATATATATATATATATATATATATATATATATATATATATATATATGTATATATATATATATATATATATATATATATATATATATATTAGCATAAAAGTTATCGAAAAAGTGATTTGACAATATATAATTTTTTTTACTGGATTGCACTAGAGACTGTATTATTAGAATTGAACAAATATCTTAATATATTGAAATACATCAATCAACACAATAGAAGAAAACTTCATCGGATTTCTTGCTCTCACTGAGACGACTGAAGAATATTTAACTTATACAATACTGGGAGAGCTGGAAAAAAATGGCTTAGATATTCAAAACTGTAGTGGCCAAGAGTATGACAATGGTACAAATATGGTAGTCGTAAATAGTGGAGTTGAAACTCGAATACTAAGTATAAATTTAAGAGCATTTTTTATATAATGCGGTTGTCATAGCTGAAATCTGCTGTTAGTAGACGTGGCAAATTCTTCTGTGGTAGCAAAAACATTTTCTGGTTTTGGTCAGAAAATTTATTTGCTATTTTCAAGTTCCAGCAAACGCTGAAATTAATCAAAGGTAAACTAAGCTTACTATGAAGCCTTTATCAGGCACCAGGTGGGAGATCAGAACTGGAACAGTGAAGGCCGTATTACTGTAATTTGACGAAGTTGTTCAATCCATCGAAAGCTTAAAAAATCAAACAAAACAATCAGAAACACTAAGTGATTGTGATTCGGCTTTGAACAAGATTATTTAAAAAAGCAGTTATGATCTGCCTAAAGCCAAAAAAAATAGGTTTGATTATGAAGACAGCGAACAACAGGAATAGGAATTTACAGCGAACAATGAATAGAAAAGTTAGCTAGCCGATGCATGCTAGGAAAGAAGAAGAGGGCGGCCTCGCGAAATGTACCTTGCCCTCATTGAATTAAGGTCTTGCCCCGCCACTGAACATGGAACATGATCAATCGAATGGCAGTGGTTAAAGAAAATAGTTGAAACCTTTATAGTTCGCCTTTCTAACATCAAATCAATCCACATAAGAAATTGTAGCCATTTAACCCAATCGAGATGAGTTGTGGACGCAAAATCTCAAGAAAAAACAAGAAATCTATCTAAAAATGGCAGGCAGCAAGAAAAAGTTTTATACCGAGAAGAGACACTTCCTTGAAATCAGCTCAATCCACGGACAACGTTTTCAATCCTCTATATCAATTTGGTGGGAGATTAATTTTTTTAGCTCCATACACCCTCCAAAATATCCTAAAAGGCTGAATTTCATATTGGTTGTTTATAATTGATTTACACGTATGTTTCATTGGTTTTGAAAAAATTTCCCTCATGCACCTTCCTGTCATTCCTACACCCAAAGTTTGAAGATGCCAATATTTTCACTGAATTTAACCAAATTTTGATAGCTTTGTTCTGCATAAGGAAACGCCTCAAACTAAATTTCAGCTCTTTTGGTCTGATGAGGCCGCTTGATATCTCAAAATATGCCGCGGAAAAATATATCAGACACCAGAAAAATCTGTATATCTATGGTTGAAATACAAATGAGTTTTATCGAGAAATATCGACATTGAAACTCAAGCAACTTCCCAAATGGTTACGTGTGTTCTCGTATATACAGTGCTTTCATGATGAAAGGAACAAATTCATTAAAAAATTAGGTTTCTATTTCATGTTAAAATCCTCGGACAGGTCGATTAGTATTTTTATTTGGGCAATTTTCGCAATAAAAATTTTGTATGCAGGGTGTCTCATTCAAGAGCTATGGCTTTGTCATTAGTTTTTTTAAAGGTAATACCCTGTATATTATTTCACTTTACAATTCTACGATAAATTCTTATCACTTTTTGTGAACATACCATATGCCTCAACTTGATGGATTCCCAGATTATAACGGAGATAGTGGAGCACCTGGAGATTTAAAATGTGGATTAAAAGTACAAAAAAAAATTTTGGTAAACATTGTCATTAAATCTGAAGAATGAAATTTCACATGTACCATCTGAATTCATTCACTGGTGCTGTATAGTCCGCAGTTTTCACGTTTTTAACGCTCCAGGCACTACACTACTTCATTGTTTAAGAAAATGCAATTACTTGAGAGAGAACGTATTGAAGTACTTATGATGATTGGTTTTGGAGATAGGGTGCGTTCACAAGAAGAAGTCTGCAATCTATTCAATGAAAATCATCCTGATCGTCCGCCAATTACTAGATCGACAGTCAGCAAAATTGAATCAAAATTCAGGAGATACGGCCACGTTAGAGATTTACCTAAAGGAAGACCACCGAGAGTATCTGAAGAAACAGTGCTGAACGTTCTACTAGAAACCCAAGATAACCCTCATACATCCATTACTACAATTTCCAATAATTTCAATTTATCAGTAGGGTCCGTGCATAAAATACTTAAGGTAAATAAGTATCATCCCTATAAAATTAAGCTGGTACATGAATTATTAGAAGACGATTTTGACCGCAGAGTACAGTTTTGTGAGCAGATTCTTGAAATTCATAATCAACATCTAAATTTCATTACAAACATAATTTTTTCTGATGAAGCCACCTTTACTTTAAATGGCCACGTCAACAGACAAAACTGTAGGTATTGGGCGACCGAGAATCCTCATTGGATGCAAGAATGCCACACACAGCGGCCTCAAAAAATTAATACATGGGCAGCGATTGTTCGAAATCGTATAGTTGGTCCCTATTTTTTTGAAGGAACACTAAACGGAGAGGACTACTTGAACTTTCTCCAGTTCGAACTCATTCCGGCTTTAGCTGTTTTGTTTCCTAACCCACAAGATCCTGACATACCTAATAAAACGAGATATGGTTTCAACAAGATGGGGCACCTCCTCACTATTCAATCGCTGTTCGACAATTTCTTGATGCAACTTTTCCCAACAGATGGATAGGACGGAGAGGTCCGATTGAGTGGCCGCCAAGATCACCGGACATAACCCCATTGGATTTTTTCTTATGGGGTTATTTGAAGTCTAAAGTTTATTTGAATAGACCAAATAATATTGATGATCTAAAAGAGAGAATCAGGCAGGAAATAAGACTTATCAGTCCAGAAGTAATTGAAAATGTGCAACGGGAAACATTGAATCGACTTCAAAAATGTCTCGAAGTAAACGGACAACAGATTGAACATATGTAAAAATTAAATTAGTAATTACATTTGTGTGTTTTCATATCGTACCTCTCATTACCCACTATCTCCGTTTCTGGCAATCCATCGAGTTGAGGCATATGGTATGTTCACAAAAAGTGATAAGAATTTATCGTAGAATTGTAAAGTGAAATAATATACAGGGTATTACCTTTAAAAAAACTAATGACAAAGCCATAGCTCTTGAATGAGACACCCTGTGTACAAAATTTTTATTGCGAAAAATGCCCAAATAAAAATACTAATCGACCTGTCCGAGGATTTTAACATGAAATAGAAACCTAATTTTTTAATGAATTTGTTCCTTTCATCATGAAAGCACTGTATATATATATATATATATATATATATATATATATATATATATATGAAAGAAACTCGGAACTGCACAAAATTATATTTGATAAAGCCATGTAGCTTAATGAGATGAAACTTATTTTATCTTATTTCCACCAACAATTCAAAATATATCACCGATTTCGAAAAAGACCTTATTTCCAAAATGTTGTCTTCACCGATAGTATAATATAAACTGTTGGTGGAAATTGGATCAAATAATTTTTATTTCATTAAGTAAGATGAATTTCACCCAATTGGAAAACTCATCAATATCATCCGTTTAGCATCTTGCAGAGCTCACAGTACGTTGCAAAATATGATCTAATGGTGCAATACTACAGCAGCTCGATATTCCTGAAGTTATTCTTAAACCAGAAAGGTCACATAATGCCTTGTTTCGTGTTTGCTTTTGAATGGTCTAAATTTGGTCTCACAGAGGATATATGCCCGGGTGTAAAGATTGATTTTCATTCTGTTTTGGACTTCTGATCACTTTTTTATTTGCTGCTATATCAGTTTGCTACTATCAGATCAAGACAAAGGTATTTTATTGTCATACGTATTTACCTTTTATCAAGAATCGAAGTTCAAATAATGATATAAAAAACCCATTTTGGAATCACTTTTATGTTCGAATAATATGCCCTTGATATATTGCACAAAGGCTAACGTGATTCCTGGTTTTGTATCTGTCTGAGATCCATATGAGCGGATTTTTATTACACTCTCTTGCAATCTTGCTGCAGATGAATGACCGTAAAAGATATAACATTACATAAAGTGAACAAGGAAAATTCTTCAATAATTAAAAAAATTATCAAACAACTTTCTAAGGACGCTGGTTATACGTATTCCGCAACGCAAAATCTGCATTCACAATCGAACGGTGAATTATAGAAATTGTCAAGTCACCACGACTCAAAATCTGCATACAGCTGTTTCGATCTTATTAGATCTCATCAGTGCAGCTTATTTGACTCGGAGTGAATTAACAAATTTCTAATTGTTCCCCAATACAAATCGTGGTCAGTAACTCCCTTGGAAAGTTGATTGATAATTTTTTTTTAATTATTAAAGAATTTTCCTTGTTCACTTTATGTAATGTTTTGAATTGACCATTGTCAACAAGTATGTTTTTCATGATTTGATTGTTATATTTTGCGTATTACGCTACTAGCATCTTCGGAGCGCGCTCTCGTGAGTATATCCAAAGGTTTTAAATCACTATGTTAGTGTGCCTTGGAATCATATACACCACTGTTGTAGAGTAGATATCTTCATATCAGGAGGTACGTGTTTGCGCGACAAATTTCTGCATTTTCGGTCTAAGCGATGAATTCTTGGTTCCCAATATCTTTGGTGGGAGGGCGCTCTGGGTTATTATCCAGACAGTGTTACTGACCACGATTTGTATTGGAGTCAAATAAGCTGCACTGATGAGATCTAATTAGATCGAAACAGCTGTATGCAAATTTTGAGTCAGGGTGGCTTGACAATTTCGATAATTCACCGTTCGATTGTGAATGCAGATTTTGCGTTGCGGTATACGTATAACCGTAGCCCACCGAGAGTTCTAGCCCGGACACTGCCTCGGTGACGTCACGAGAGAAGTTGAATTCATCGATGTCGCCGTATAAACGTGTTATGGTATTTTCCGATCTAGCGGATATTTATATGGATAAAATTATAAAAAGCGCCAGTGCTAATAAATTTTATTATTTGTGTTCATGTTTTTAATGTTGTTCTATATTTCTGAAATTTTAAAGGAGCTAATAATACAGACCAACAGTTGCATATTTTGGTCTTTTCTATAATATTATTAAAATCAATGTTGCATATCTCAATATCTTTATAAAAAAAAATTATTTCAAAAGATTTACTTATTACTATTCCCTTAAGAATAAATGGCAATTGTATCAAGTCATTCTCGCTTATGTAAAAAATACCGATTTGATCATCAGAAATTTTCAAATTAAAATAATTACTAAAATGAACTTGAATAATATCAGAAATACTACCCGTAAGTTCTTCAAATATATTAATAATGTCTTTTTTTTCATTATTTTGGTTTTCAACCATTTGCCGTTCCTCAATTTCTAATTTTCGCAAAGAAGGTGATTTTCTTTTGGGTGCCATTTTGGTTGTCATGTAAGATGGCTGATTTTCAAAGATAGTGGGGTAAGCATTTTCTGTAAGTTTTACTCTGTCCCGAGAAACCTTTAAAATTGTTCCATCCGGCTTAGTAACTACGTCTTCACGAATAATAAAATTTTCAGGAAAATGCTTCACACAGATCCTAGAGTACTCTTGCAATATAAAATTTTCCCGGTGAATACATTTTAACCATCTTTTTCTCTCGTTCTCGTCTCTCGGGAAACGGAAAACTGTGACCCTATCGGTTCTATTATAATTGCTTTTGCAACCAGGAACACAGAATGCAGTGGGCATTAATTCTAAATAACATTACGATTAACTATATGTACAACGGACCAATTTAATTAACTCACCATAAAAACAACAAATTCTTGTATTAAACACAATAAAATAGTCAATAGACTAATCCAGTTCTATTACCTAATTACCAAAGTAATTAATTACATAAATATTGCACCTGTACGATTTATGCAAATCAACTGATATATGAGACGAAGGAATTCAAGCGCCGCGACCAACTTCTCTCGTGACGTAGGTTCGGGAGTGGGGATGAGGGTTCAGGCTAGAACTCTCGGTGGGCTACGGTATAACCAGCTCCCTTGGAAAGTTTTTTGATAATTTTTTAAATTATTAAAGAGTTTTCCTTCTTCACTTTATGTAATGTATGTAATTGACTATGGTCAACAAGTATGTTTTTCATGATTTGATTGTTGTAAAAGATATTATCATATTTCAACTTTAATTTATGTGTCGATGAACAGAAAGTATATTCTAACCGTAGTCCAAAGTTCTGTTGTTTTTCGATTGAAATCAGTACGTAACGTCAAATATCTTAATTTCCAATAATCCTTTAAAAATCCAATTTTTTTCTTACAAAATCCATTTTTTTCTCGATATTCAGTTACCTAATTTCAATTTTATAAACCTATTGGTATTGGATGGATTTGTCCGTTACTTTGTGATAATACATTTTTGAATATAAATGAGAAATAATTTAGGTACTTTGTTTTTTATCACTAAGTATTTTATTGAATTGTCTGAGACTGCAGTTTCGTAGTACTACTACATTTTTGCATTTTACAGTGTTAGTAAACTTAGGCAGGTAGGTATACAAAGGAAGGAGGGGGAAAGATTATATTTGCAGGGAGTTTTGAATTCTAACCTATGTAAATGAAGGTCTTGCTAACAACATAGATGTTACATAGGACAAACAGACAGAAATTTTGCTACTCGATATAAAGAACATCAACGTTCTTTTAGATTAAATAAGGAAATTCAAATTTTGCGAAACACTTCCTAGATTCAGGTCACACATTTCCAGACATAAATAATAGTAATATCAAAATTAATAAAAGTAAGAAACTAAGGGTGCATTCGCGTTGGGCGCTTACACGCTTTAAGCTCTCACGCTAAGAAGCACAGATAAGACCTGTGTCGATCATTGGTCGAGACCCGGGTCGATCATGACCCATTCGTATGGTGATCGGGTTAAAAAGATTCGATCATTTGGGTCGCAGGTCGCAGTTCCTTTGTAACGAATGACGAATGCTGAACCGGTGAACCGGGTAGAATATATATCAATAAGATAACCTATATGAGTGAAAAACAACATAAAAATGTTAAAAAAGGAAATAGCTAATAGTTTTTAATATCAAAAATGATAATTTACTCGAAATTGTGATTAAGAAATAAAATTTGAAAGACTCTTTTCGGTTTTAAAGAGCTTCTTTTATTGTAGATAGACGCTTCATTAATGTATATAAATGTGGATAGAGGAGACGACGATAATATCAACTAAGTTCACTAAAACACGCAAGCAAAACCTGAATATAAAATCACGTGTCGCGGGTCATACTTATATAATATGTCACTAATTCGATCTTAAACTGAATTCGATCTCGATCACGACGCGATCGAGTTCGCGACCCAAAAGACAGAGAGATCGACAGCAGGGTTCGGAACCGTACGATAATTATCGTACATGTACGATAATTTCATGCCTACGTACGATGTACGATAGCACATCATTATCGTACGCAGATTGTACGATAATTTCTATTATGATTCAAATTTTGAGAATTCGCGATGATTCTTTCTTTCTTTTTGCTCACAGCGCTATCTATTGCCTCATTCCTTCCTTAGGTAACGTGTGCCGTCTTGCCGACTCATATGTCAATCATTTCATTGGTTGTATAATGTCTGCCAATCAGCGAAGAAATGATATCGATATCGTCGTTCGATTTAGATATTTCGGTTATGGTCACACTACACTTCACAAGTTTTTCGTATTTTGTGTTCGAATGTTGGCAGTTATGCTCTTTATTGTATTTATTTTGATAAGTACGATAATTCTGGTCCATGACAGCCCATGTACGATAATTCTACGCTGCTGGTACGATAGTTTCCTCGCTTCAGGTTGTGAACACTGCAGTACATATTTCAGCATGTCACTGATTCTTGATCAAGACGCGATCGATCGAGTTCGCGACCCAAAAGACTGAGAGATCGACAGGTCGCGACTCTTCTACGAAAGCGTTCCTGAAAAAATCGGTTCCTTTTGGATTACGTGTCAAAATTCAAAACAACAAGAGAAAGAGTGCGATGAATGAAAGCATGTAAACGATTGTATCAGCAAGCAATTAGTTATATACTGTTGTCTAAAAACATATGAAAATAAAGTGCAATTTGGTTAGTCTTGTCAAGTAAATCGGGATCGGGTTAAATAAGATCGGGTCTTTTAGAAATTCGTGATTCGATCACTCGTGTATAGGTTGCGATCGAATCAAAAAGATTCGATCAATCACGATCGACACAGATTATTGGCGTTCGTGTTGGCCTACTAGCGCTTAGAGACGCTCACGCTTTGGCTTTGAGCATTAAAGGTGAATGTCAGATCTTCTTTTTACGCTTAGGTAGGCAAAAGCCCGATAGTTCACGCAAATACTGAGCTTTAACATTTCCTTACTAATTTATTAATTATCGACAACAAAAGTTAGGTTAGCTTACGCTTAGTGTCAAGCGTTTGTGAGCGCGAGTCGACCACAGAGAACGAAGCTTGTGAGCTTAAAGCGTGTAAGCGCCCAACGCGAATGCACCCTAAGGGTGTATTCGCGTTGGGCGCTTACACGCTTTAAGCGCTCACGCTAAGAAGCACAGATTATTGGCGTTCGTATTGGCCTACTAGCGCTTAGAGACGCTCACGCTTAAGCTTTGAGCATTAGTTATTTCAACATGGCGAATATCAGATTTTCTTTTTACGCTCAGGTAGGCAAAAGCACGATATATCACGCAAATACCGTGCTTTGACATTTCCCTACAAATATATTAATTATCGACAACAAAAGTTAGGTTATAGCTCACGCTTAGTGTTGAGCGTTTGTGAGCGCTAGTCGACCATAGAAAACGAAGCTTATGAGCGCTTAATAAGACCTTCTCAGCGTGAGCGCTTGAAGCATATAAACGCCCAACGGGAATGCATCTTAAGTATTTTATAATCCATAGAAATGTATAAATATAATATATATAACTCAGTCAATTTGTTAAATGACCAACCAGATGTACGGAATATTGTATACCTACCTGCCTAATATTACTACACTGTACAAAGCAAAAACGCTGTGATAAAAAACAAAGTAAATTGTTTCTCATTTATAATTAAACCTGTTGGTATTATTGACCATCTTATTTATGTACCTGAAGCCCTGAATCCAGTTTCATTGTATTTGTGTAAGATGACATTTCATTTAAAACCTAATATCCTGACATAAAACTTTGTCACTGTGAATCATTCTATATTGTACAAGGGGGTTTGAAGCCAAAACATTGATTTTTCAGTTGTAGGGTCTGTATGTTCGACTGTTAGTCTTCATAGGCATAGAGTTAGGCAAAATTTACATATTTCATATTTTTACTAAAAGCACTTAGTTTTAAACTGTCGGTTGTAATGGGAAAACTGCGTATCTGAAAATCGAGCTACTGTAGGAAAGACCTTCAACATTTGAATTGATGCGACCGTTACTCGATATAAATCGAATGTTAACATGTTTGAGAAACGAAACTCTGATTATCGATTTTCACATATAAAATTAAACATCAACACTTGCACAACGCGTTTCGCTGACACTATACATCTTCTTCAGGTTTGAAATTCGCATCAGAAGAAGCTGTAGTGTTAGCAAAACAAGTTGTGCAAATGTTGTTTTATTATAATATGAAAATCGTTACACTCAGAGTTTCATTTCTCAAACATGAAAGACCTTTTAATTACTGAATGTTCTTTGGGATTAAATTCACTTCTGTCCGTGAAAAAGAATTTATAATTCATATGAAAAAGATTACATAAACTATTTGTATTTTGAGTTTTTTATAATCCAGCAGAATATTAAATAAAAATTTTATCATTTGTTCCTGGTGAATGTTATCATACATTTCTTATAATGGAAATATATATATATATATATATATATATATATATATATATATATATATATATATATATGAAAAACTTGGTTCACGGAATGAACCGCGTAAAAGATTTGAAAAATCCCGACGTTTCGGCTCCTTTTGCGAAGCCATCTTCAGGAGAAGTAAAAGGGAAAATAATTCAGAATCGTGGCCTCAATCTGCCTACTCCACGAATCGAATTAGGAGGAATCGGAAACAATACGATTGCGTGGTCTCAACCTGCCTACTCCACTAACCGTACTGCTTCCTGTCAACTCTGAAGTCTCAACCTGCCTACTCTTCAGAGTCAACTGACGGGCCGATCGTCGCGTGGCCGTATTTATAGGGGAGGGGGGCGGGTACTCACGCTCATCAGTGCGGGATGCACTCAGATTGGGTGTGATATGGCGACCACTGAGAAGTGGTTTCCATGCTGATGGGAGTCTGTGACTGTCATCTCTGGTGTTCAAACAATTTGGACGTTTTTCTATTTCTACAGCTTCACGGAAAATTCGGGATTCGAAAGATCGGACGGGAGCAATAGTTCTTTTATTGGGGAAATCGATAATGTGGCCTGTTTGGGTGTGATGTTGGGAAAGGGCGTTGGCGATATCTGAGTGTCTTACCGAAAGTGAATGTTCTTTGGCACGAACCTGAATTCGTCGGTTCGTTTGTCCTATATAAGAACAAGGACAATTGTAACAGGGAATCTCATAAACACCGTGATTTTCGTTAGGAATTTTATCCTTGACGGATCTGACCAGATGGGAGAGTTTTTGTTGAGTAGTGAATATTGTTTTGATGTTTGTGTTTTTGAGAGATCTTGCGATCTTATCTGTTACTGCTTTGATGTAAGGAAGAAATAATTTAGGTGTAGATTCTTGTTCAGTGGGATTGGAAAAAAAAACTTCCATCCCAAGGCTTCTCATATTCAGTTTATCGTAAACCCACCCATACAAACCGTTATCTGAACGCCCAGTCTCACCACCATCCTTCTCAACTTAACTCTGTAGTAAATACCCTAATCTACCGTTCCATTCGACTATCTGACGACGAACACCGTGAATCAGAACTCAATACTCTAAAACATATATTATTACGGAACGGTTACAACACATATCAAATCAACAAGAGCATACGCAAACACACAAACATCACCCCACCTCTACCACCTTCCAATCCCACTGAACAAGAATCTACACCTAAATTATTTATTTCTCACATCAAAGGAGTAACAGATAAGATCGCAAGATCTCTCAAAAACACAAACATCAAAACAATATTCACTACTCAACAAAAACTCTCCCATCTGGTCAGATCCGTCAAGGATAAAATTCCTAACGAAAATCACGGTGTTTATGAGATTCCCTGTGACAATTGTCCTCGTTCTTATATAGGACAAACGAACCGACGAATTCAGGTTCGTGCCAAAGAACATTCACTTTCGGTAAGACACTCAGATATCGCCAACGCCCTTTCCCAACATCACACCCAAACAGGCCACATTATCGATTTCCCCAATACAAGAACTATTGCTCCCGTCCGATCTTTCAAATCCCGAATTTTCCGTGAAGCTGTAGAAATAGAAAAACGTCCAAATTGTTTGAACACCAGAGATGACAGTCACAGACTCCCATCAGCATGGAAACCACTTCTCAGTGGTCGCCATATCACACCCAATCAGAGTGCATCCCGCACTGATGAGCGTGAGTACCCGCCCCCCTCCCCTATAAATACGGCCACGCGACGATCGGCCCGTCAGTTGACTCTGAAGAGTAGGCAGGTTGAGACTTCAGAGTTGACAGGAAGCAGTACGGTTAGTGGAGTAGGCAGGTTGAGACCACGCAATCGTATTGTTTCCGATTCCTCCTAATTCGATTCGTGGAGTAGGCAGATTGAGGCCACGATTCTGAATTATTTCCCCTTTTACTTCTCCTGAAGATGGCTTCGCAAAAGGAGCCGAAACGTCGAGATTTTTCAAATCTTTTACGCGGTTCATTCTGTGAACCAAGTTTTTCAAATACTTCCGACCGCGGAAATCTTTCTGAACAATATATATATATATATATATATAATATATATATATATATATATATATATATATATATATATATATATATATATATATATATATATATATATATATATATATATATATATATATATATATATATATATATATATATATATATATATATATATATATATATATATTTATATATATATAAAAATATACATACATATATTAGAGCAAGAAATCATAACAAGATAACTTCTTGAAAAAAATGCTCTGTTTGAAATTTTTTCTACATTTTAGTGGATTATCACCAGGCGATATTAGTAGGTGGATACTTATTATATATATGCTTGATAGAATTTGAAATACTGAAGGGTTTCGACTCCAGTTTGCAATTACTTTTTAAATGCCAAAAGGTATTTAGGGAATTATCCAGTTTAATTATACCTAACAAAATATGTTGATAGTTTTATTGAAATTAAGTTGCCTGAAGGTGTTTCAACAAACCATAAACTCCATTATTGAATCTTTAATTAAAATTGAAATGGGCATGCATAGTTACGGGTAGATAACGTGGTGAAAATACCCAACTTGCTCTATAAATTTGAACATTGTGAAGAAACTCAAGAACATATATACCAGTAGAGTGAAAAGACATTTCTCAGATTTTCCACGAAAAAACAATTGCAACTACAATGAAATGATGAAATATAAATTTTTCACTTGAAATAAATTTCTTTTTATACTTTTATATTGATATTCGTTTTCAATTATATTTATGTTACTATTTTAATCTAGTTTATTGTCCAATTTGTGAACGATTTCTTATTATTTGGATATGTTTTGTAGGTACTACTAAAGATCTCATATATTCGAAATCAAATTTTACTCCTTAGTTGGAAGTTGCCTGACCATACTTTCGTCCAAAAACGCACCTGTATGTTCCGTCAGACGATCCAAACTCGACTGAAATTTGTTTTTCGAGGCGTAATCGTCGTAATTGGTACTTTCTACTTCTTCCTCTGGTATCTTGCGTCTCAAAATTGAACTTTGATCAAAATTTCTCAAATCCAAACAAATGCACTTTTCTTGTTGACCGGGACTGGATTTATATTTTGAATCTGATAATTTGGACATTCCGGCGTTTCCTTTCTGATTTATTTCTTTGATGCCGAGTGCTTTCAACGCCGTCTCAATCTCGGACCAAGTTGGCGTAGCATCTTCGTCTTTGTCGCCAGATAGAGGAATATTCAGTTCCTGCATCAACTGGTTGATTTGCAGTATCATTCGATCCTGCAGGAAAGTATACAATCAACCATGATCACCTTTAGAAATAACAATTAAATGAAAATTGCCAGAATATCAAGGAATATTCCTCATATTTTCACATTCATAACTAGTGTACAAGGTCCCAGAACCCCCAGAATATATTTATTTCCTCAGCAATATTATGTGTGGGATAAAGAAGTGTTCGTGTGTACTTTCAGTGTATGTATAACTTGGGCCAACGGCCAATTTCCAGGTACCAGGTGGTCAAAAACTCAACTAACTTTTCTTAAATTATCAGGTCTGATTTTTATATTATATGCTTCAAAAAATACTATAAAAATTAATAACTCTTACTGTCACTCTTCCCATCGGAGGAACCTTTGCCAGAAGCTTTGAAGGACCCAAAAAAATAATGGAATTTTACTAATATTCTCAGTCTTTTTATATACGATAATTAGGGTACTATTTATATACCTTCTGTAAGCAGCCAGACCGATCGTAAGGGCACACATACCTTAAGTGTCCCTATGAGTATGAGCGCAAGGACATGATTCGCCCGTTTAAGCGCCAGAGAGAGATTATCTATGCGCGTCGATATCCCTTCTATACTTACTGTCTACTTTAGCCTGCTCTATGTTTGAGTATATATACTTCTGTGCGTTCAAAGCAGAGTGTAATAGTATATTGTATAATTAGTGGGAAAAGCATAATATTCCCAAACGACTGTGATAGTTACCAGGCGAGGAGCGTAGCGACGAGTCTGGTAACACAGGAGTTTGGGAATATGCTTTTCCCACGAATTATACATACTATTTTTTCTCCGATCGTTGATTTACATTTAAAAAATTAATTAATTAAAAAATATTTCATCCAAGATGTAATCAAGTAAGTTTAAATAGGTTTCTCTATGTTCATATTGAAATATAGAAGTAGTATCCATGAAAATTACTCTGTTATGACAAAAGTAAAATAATTTTAAAGCTGGTTTTGTTCGATTCGTTGTATTTTATAAGGAATTAAAAAAGAATTAGTAAACATGAATACTGATAGTGATTATTTGTTGTCTTGCACGACTCCTGAACTAGTAGAAGCCGCGAACGAGGCCTCACTTAATTTACTTCCGGCGAAATCCAGAAAGAAGTATGAACTTGCGTACCAACGCTTCATGAATTTTTGTAGAAAAAACAACAGTGTATCCTTTTCTGAGAATGTGCTGATGGCGTATGTTGCTGAATTGGCTAAAACAATGAAATCTTCGACGTTGTGCGCACATTATTCCATGCTTCAATCAACTTTGTCTGTTAAAAATAATATTAATATTGCCCAGTACCAAAAACTGAGAGCAGTTTTAAAACGTCAAGCTACAGGATACAAAAAATGTAAATATTAACACTTATAAAAATTAAAACCATACTTTGTTTCATTTTAATGTAATAATCCATTTGTTACATTACCGCACGCTACAGCAGTGCGGTATACCGCACTGTTATTTTCTAATTGCTTAGCAACTGCCCACTATTCTGGAATGTTGAACTTTGCGCATAGAAAACAGGTCAAAATAGTGCCACTTTTCCCACGATCGGAGAAAAAATATATTATTAAACAAAAAAGTACTTTAACTCAGACATAGAGCAGGCTAAAGTAGACAGTAAGTGTAGAAGGGAGATCGACGCGCATATAATATAACCACGCTCGCGCTGAAACGGGCGAAACATGTCGTTGCGCTCATACTCACAGGGACACTCAAAGTGTGTCTGGGCTGGGGGATTTTTTGCACTTACGATCAGTGTTGCCAATTTAGCGACTTTGTCGCTAGATCTAGCGATATTTCGATTTCTACAGCGGCTTGAATTATGTGTCTAGCGACAAAAAAAATCTAGCGAATAATCTAACGACTAGCGTTTAAATAAAAAAAAATAAATAAGTTGCAAGATCTCAACCCAGAAATCTATCTTCTGTATATTCGGAACTTCGTTCCGAAATCGGATATCATTCTGACAAAACTGTCTTTTTCCCAACCTTTGATTGAATTAGACTCTTGCCAGAGTAATATTTATCCAATTTCGGAACGCTGACATAAATTCTTATGCTAAAGCCGGGATTCCCCCAATGCTGTACTTGTGTACAGGGGAATCCCGGCGTGAATTTCAGAGCGTAAAACAATATAGAATTATTAGAAGAGGTACGTGAAAGAAGTGCTCTCAGTTTCCATGCCTATCGCTCAGTCTACTGGGATTATTTAGCGACCTCTAGCGACTTTTGATCTCTGCCCATAGCTAGCGACTTTTCAAGCGACGTTAACGACTTTTTGACATGAGTTGACAACACTGCTTACGATCGGTCTGGCCGCTTACAGAAGGTATTGAAATAGTACCCGGAGTATAGGGTTGCCATCACCTAAATTGCTGACCCCGGACAAAAAATTTTAAAACCCCGGACATTTGGGTTAAATTTAGTTCTTTCCGGACACACCCCGTAAAATATATTTTTTTCGAATGAAATAAAACATCCTTTATATTTAAATTTTTTCATTTGTTTAAACTTCAAACCGCTTGTTTGCGATATAAACAAACAACAAAAACAAATAAAATATCTACTTATATAATACAATTTACGGTTTTCTCTTTTTGAGGTAATATGGTAACAAAAATAATCAGAAAAACTCTTTTTTTTGGTATCATCAAATAAAAAACAACTTATAATGATAATTTTTGGTAGATCAAATAGACTACATTCTACATTGTAACAACAAATTATAGGATAGGTCATCTAGTTCGGTTAGATGGGTTAGGTAACCAAAAGCCTAAATTATTTATTAACTATAAATTAAAAGTTATAATTTTAACTTAACTTGATATTTTTCAAACTTGCCAATTTCTGCCAAAGTGTCTTTCTTTTCCATCAGGAATTTTCAAAAGAGGGAGCAAATCTTTAAAATTATTCTTTATTTTGGTCGGAGGAGAAACCGTCTGTGTATTTAGCAAGTTTCTCTCTGGATGTAGCTTAAATACGTCTTACGATCATAAAAAATTTTCAACTATGATTTGTTTTAATATATTGCTTTTTAATCAATCGGGATTCCCCGGACATATTTTGAGAGCCTCGTCCGGACGCCCCCTAAACTAGGACAAATCCGGGGAAACCCGGACGGATGGCAACCCTACCTGAGTATCATATATAAAAATCAAGACTGAGAACATCATATTATTAGAAAAAAACATGTTTGATTTTAACGTTTATTACCCCGAGGCGAAGCTAAAGGGGTTATTGTCTCACGACAAAAAGTTGGTAACTGACCCGATTTTGAAAATTCCAACGGATATCGATAAAACACATAAATGATTTCATTAGGGAATTTGAATTACCACTTTTTCCTAACGAAGAATAAAAAAATATAGCGTTTTTACCCCGAGGTGAAGCTAAATTCTCACTACAAAAAGTTGGGATCTGGTCCGATTTTAAAAATTCCAACGGATATCGATAAAATACATATGATTTCATCAGAGAAGTTTTGTTCCCAATTTTTTCCCAACGAAGAATAAAAAATTATAGCGTTTTTCAGATAGGCATTTCGGCATGCGCATGCGCCAAGGTCGATATGTAGGAAGTCCTACAAAACATGCGTCGAAGTGCTCTGTGTGCCACGGTAACCAAGCGACGTTGATAGCTTAAGCTTGATTCTGCGTCTGTGTCTGCTTCCCATCCATAGAGATATCTTATTATCAATTTGATTCATAATTTGCAGCAAAATGAGCCGGGATAGGATATTCAAATTCGACAGTCAAACAATGAATTTTTTTGCTAAATTTTCACGGATTTTATTCGTAATATCGACTTATTAATAAATTTATTGCAATTTTCCTTCATTTCATTCGTAAAATCGACTTTCATTGTTATTTAATTTATATAATAGGTACATTCAAAAAATATTGACGACATGCACATGCGCCGAGGGGTTTTATCATTCCTAGTGCTACGCAGTAGGGTGTCCTTCATTTTTTTATATTTGACTCCAGAGTCAAATATAATAACACATATTATTGCTGAGAAAATAAGAAATGTCTGGGGGCTCTGAGATCTTGCTCTATAGATTATTTTGAACTAAATAAAATTTACGAATCGAAAAAATCTCTTATGCTACTAAATGACAAAAAAGATTCTTCTGATCAAATTTTCTGAAGAAATTTACCAACTTAAAAATATATTGTTATTATGAATACATTATCAGAAATACATCCATCTACAGCGCATATAATAAACTGATTAAAATTAGATTAAATACTGAAAATACAGGTCTACTTAGATAAGTTCACGAGGATTGCCAGAT
The DNA here is from genome assembly GCA_030704885.1 of Cynegetis impunctata. NCBI lineage: Eukaryota > Metazoa > Arthropoda > Insecta > Coleoptera > Coccinellidae > Cynegetis > Cynegetis impunctata. Next base: position 665,624 of record JARQZK010002199.1, on the reverse strand, counting down.
ATTCGAAATATTGATGACATGTAGGCAGATTATTTGAATATTCAAAAAATCACTCAATTGACTACTAAATAATGCATCATGAAGTTTCCGGGTAATTTCATTTCAAAGATATTTGGCAGATATGAAGAATTTGTATTCCAAAATATCGAGAAATAGGTATAGTTTCTATTCATGCAGTGGTTTGCAATACTTGAGTATTTTTTCGATTAGTACAGGATAAGTAGAATTACAATTGGAAGAAATCAATGTATATATGCAGTAATTTTAAGTTTCCAGTTAAAAATGGAAACAAATTGACGAAAGTTTCGGACAGTTGGGGTATCTCCAATCTGACGATAACAACTGAATGTCCTGGCGAGCAAATATTTGGGTATTATCATCGAAAACGAAGTTGGATTCTGTCCTGTTTTTATAATTTAATAGGTTTTTCTTTCATTCCAAATTTGTTCAGTTTGAACTATAATATTCTTTTTTTTCTTTCAGGTGGGTACAAATATCGTGTGTATTTTTTTGTTAAATTTTGTCCCAAGTTTCCTAATCTACATTAATTATTGTTTGAGTATTTATATTAATTATAAATTTCTCCTACTCACCGAATTCAGACGGTCCTTGTTTGCATTGAAATGGCTCACGAACACTTTCTTCATTTCTTTATTAGTGTATAGATCATTCTGTATTATATCCTCTGTTATTTTCAACAAAAACTGAAGATACTCATGATCTCGAGGACTGAAACACGTAATTTACACACCTATATTCTTATTGCCTTAAGTAGAATTTCATGCTAAAAGATTTTTATATTTTTTTCAAAATTATTGATAATGAAATTTGAACTGAAAGCGATAAAATTATTTAAGTACTAAGTCATAAGTACGATACCAACCTTACTTGTGCAGGCAGGGCAGGTTTATTTGTAGGAGTACCTATTGGAGTATTGTATTTGGGACATTCTTTTGGTTCGCCATATTCGCCAGAGGACACCGGTACTTGTTTTACAGAATTTAATGTTGGCTATAAAAAAGAAAGATTATCAGTCGTATACGAGGTGTGTCAAAAAAATGATTTTTGATCAAAAGAAAAGTAGCTTTAGTTTTGAAAATATCGAAAATTGTTGTGTAGAAAAGATGTTAAGGATCAAAAAAAATTTTCAAAAATTCTAAATAGTTTATTCACTATAAAATCTCGTTATTTGTGACAACACTGAAAGTTTATGTTTAAACATTAATGCATAATTAATCAAGGAGCATTAATGCTCAAATTTAAACTTACAGTGCTATCGCAAAGAAAAAAATTTTTATTGTGAATAAAAGAAAATTTTTTTTATCGTAAATAAATATATTTCAAAATTATTTTCAATCCTTTATATCTTCTCCCTATAAATAATTTCAATATGGTCAAAAATGAAGATACTTTACTAGATCAAAAATAATTTTTGGTTGAATTTTGGGATTTTGGAACATGCATAACTTTTTATAACGAATACATTTTTTTGTTAAAACTAATAATAAAAAAAGAGATATTTAGAATAGTGAATCTCAAATACGCATTACCGCAGTATTTGAACGGATATCTTGATATGATTTGGTATGCAAATTCTCCAATTTTGCACCATCAGAGTTTGTGTTTTTAGTGGCATAATACACGTTAGACATGGCAGGATTATGATGATGTGGTTTCGTTTTCGGTCGATGCCGTGGTGTTTGATTTGGTCTTCCAGTCCAAACAGGCGAAGTTTTGGTGCATTCATGTGGATGACGGATAGGGATTTTTCCAGATCTTGAACACATATCTCTCTGTAAAAAAAATATTCAGGAAGTACTCCAACACATCTATGTAAAATAAAAAAAATATGATTTTATTCTAAAAGCATTTGAGGATTCTAACCCTCAATGAATCAATCAATCAATTAATCATAAAAGTACGTTGAAAAAAATTTAGGGGGAGTACATGTTTTTCTAGCTAAATATTCTCTATGGGCAGGTATAAGGTTGTGAATCCTTCTTCAGCACTGGACGCAATTAGAAAGTCGGTCCACGCCGCATTCCCTGTCAGGAAATGAAGAGAAATTATGATGAGTGCAAAAATATTAACTTTATACAATAAACGTACGAACGTTTGTGCTAGCTTCCAAAACGCTTCTCTTTCATAGAAGCGTTTTACTACTATAATAATAACAATAACTTTTTTATTTTTTCAAGATCCACTTACAGTGGCATAGAAAAAGATAATAATTATACATAAACTAAAGAAAATGAAAGTATCTATGCAACAATGAGATCAAAACACAAGCGAGGTATTAACAAGTACATTAGAAAAAAACATGAGCAACAGACAGCTTTTTTCAAATTTTTTTTATTTTCTCTCACTTCAATTTTTACTGGTAACTTATTGCACAGCCATATACTCATGTACAGAAGAGTTCTTGGATATAATGATATTTTGTGTGCAGTAGAAGATATATGGTTTCTTTTGCGTATCATATTTATGTAAATCTTCCATGGTTACAAACCTGCCTACATACTAGGCTATAGATTTGTATTGGATACACCAGCAGTTCTAAGATCTGTATGCTCTACAAAGCGAGCATCCAAGTCCAAGCATTTTAACAATCGTTTGCTGGAATGACGATAGGAAACCTGGAATAAATTAGTTAATGTCCTCTTTTGAATCAGAAAAACTCTGCTGGTATGTGATGCCTACCATCCCTACAAAAATAAGCCAAATGTACCTCTAAAATGAGAGTTACAATAGGATTGAAGAATATTTCTATCAACAATTCCAGGTAGTCGGTATAGGACATAAGACATGGGAAGGTCTATAACACAGCACGCACACACATATAATATATATATATATATATATATATATATATATATATATATATATATATATATATATATATATATATATATATATATATATATATCCTACTGGAGGAGCTAGAGAAAAACGGAGTAGGAGGTTTGACAAACAACTTGTTTAGATATCTCACAGGCCGTACTCAAAAAGTGAAAATTGGCAATACAATGAGCAAGTCACTACTGGTGGAGTGTGGTGTGCCACAAGGGACTGTTCTGGGCCCAATTCTATTCTCCATCTATGTAAATAGTCTAACTACAATATTAGACGATGGTGACATGGTCTGCTACGCTGATGATACTGTCATTCTGATCAGGGGAGATTCATGGGACATAACTTTCAAAAAAGCTGAACTGGCTATGGCAAAAGTGAGAGGATGGTTGGAAGCATATCTTCTTACCTTGAATACTGAAAAAACCCACTTCATCTGTTTTTCAATTAACACCAGATCAACACCAACAAAAAGCACTTTAATAATCCATGAGAATGATTGTCAGCTTGATGAACACTGTAATTGCAATTCATCAATAAAAAGACAGGAAAGCACTAAATACCTTGGTGTATACATAGATGAGAACCTCAGGTGGGATGTTCATGTTAATTACACTTCAAACGAGATAAGAAAGCTCATATGTAAATTTTATCTACTAAAGCATGTTTTACCCTTGAAAACTCTCAAAGTAATTTATTTAGCACTCGCAGAGTCTATTCTAAACTATGGAATTATTATCTGGGGAGCTGCTTGTCCAGCCATACTGTCACCATTATGTGTATCTCAAAAATATCTATTAAAAACCATGCTTGGAAAGAAAAGAACATTTCCTTCAGAACATCTATTCTATGAGGCCGAAGTCCTGACAATTGATCAAATATATGTGAAAGTAGCTATAAAATATATGTTGAGAAATACTCATTATAGAATAATTATTCCAAACAATATCACTAGAGCAGCACAGAAAAAAAATGTGACAATACCACTAAAGAGGTTCTCAGCCACCCAGAAACATATCTCTTATATTGGTCCAAAATTATTTAACCTCTTACCAGAGGACATTAGAAGTAAACCATATAAAAATGTGAAAAGAAAAATTTACCAATGGATAGTCTTGAATAAACATATTCCGATATTCATAAGCTTTGATAACGCATAAGGTCCGTACTACTTGAGTCATTGTATAATCTTTCACCTATTGTAGGTACTGCAACTCTGTAACTCGCTATAAATACCATTTTTTTCTTTACTTTAAGACTAGGTTTGAAGTCTCAAACTCAACTTTAAATATATATCATTATTTTATTACTTGTTTAGATTAAGGATTTGAGTGAACTGAATAATATTGTATTATTGCCTACTCTATGTATGGAATCATGTGTTAAACACCAGTTGTTATGTGAACTAAATAGGTACACACACAAATTGTAAAATTTATAGCGTACCACATGGAAAATGTAATGTTTTTTTATTTAAAATATATATTTATATTTCTAAAATATATATATATATATATATATATATATATATATATATATATATATATATATATATATATATATATATATATATACGTACCGTAAAGGGCATGTCATCTGGATGCCTCCTTGTTCCAGGGCGTGGAGGAAGACTCTTCGCTCTAGATGAACATCCTTTGGAAACTGGACTGATGAAGGGGATACAATTTGTATACCTGCAGTTGTGGCTATTTATGCCGTTAGTGTGATTGCAAAACGGTGCCATTCCTGCATACTGCAAACTAAAGAATAACTGACATTCAAATTATTCAATAATAGGTATAACTAAAACAAATAGATTCACAACTAAAAAAACCAAGGAAAATTGAATAATTTCTATGTGAGCACGGATAAAAAAGGTGAAAATCTGTCTTTGATTTCAATTTAATAAATAATAGTTTAAAAATCACGCTCTAATAAAAAAGAAAACAAAAAGAAGAAAATAATTTTCAATAAATTTGAATTAAGAACAGTGTGATTAACAAAAAAATTTCTCATATTGTTATATTTTAATGACAGATATTGGTAAATATAGAGTCATTATGGAAATATCTTAAAAAGCACCCCACACTTTTCTACAATAAAAAAGTTCATTTGTTAGTTACACTTTTATTAATTTAAATTTATTGAAAATTATTTTCTACTTTTCAGTTAGCTTTTTTATTAAAGCGTGTTTTTCAGTTTTTTTAAACTATTTTTTATTTTCTACTTTTCAGTTGTTATCTACAAAAGCGTGTTTTTTCAAATATTTTTTACTTTTAATTTCGGTTATCTACAAAAGAGTGATTTTTAGTTTTTTTAAACTATTATTTATTTACTGTTTTTTAGTTCTGCTAACTACAAAAGCATGTTTCTATTTTTTTTGACCACTATTTATCTTTGCTCTTATCGTTTTGAAACGTTTGAAAAATACGATCTTCTTTAAAATCAAATTCATCTGTACCATAAATGGTAATTATTTAGTGTTGTCCAAAAACTCCCAATTTTGATCAAATTTCGGATTCTTACATACTTTGGCCTGAAAAAGTCGAATATGAACTCAGATTTTGTCGCTTCTTCATAAATTTTTTTTGAAAATATTAAGCTAACCTGACTTATTCTAACCGAACCTCCGAGTTCAAGAAAGTATCGAATTCATGGGTTAGATGAATTTTAAATTGATAAGAATATTCAATATAAAATATAATAATATAAAATATATCTATTTCATGAATTTGTTACTTTCTTGAACTCGGAGGTTAGGTTAGTGAGGTTAGAATGAGTCTGGTTAGCTTAATATTTTCAAAAAAAAATGTGAAGAAGCGACCAAATCTGAGTTCATATTCGGCTTTTTCTGGCCTAAATAAGTAAGAATCCGAAATTTGATCAAAATTGGGAGTTTTTTGACAACACTAAATATTACCCCATAAATTCTTTACTTTCTTGACTCGCTTAGGTTACATAAGCTTAATTTTTCGAAAAAAAAGAAATCGTTCGACAAATCGAGTTCATATTCAGCTCTTGCATTGCAGCCCAAAATAATCATGAATCTGAAATTTCATCAACATCTGTTAAATCAAGATGTAACTCCATAATTACCAAAATTTACTATCGAAATCAAGATACAAGATATTTCCATTTATTTTCATGAAAATATTAACACGAATTTAATTTTTTCTCCAGAACCATTGAAAGAAGCAATTGATTCACCTTGTAATAAGTAAAAATCGTATTACCTTGTACTAGACTGGTTTAGATGCCTCAATCCTTTCGGAGCAGAACAATCAACAACGCTATGAACGCTTCTTAATCTGTTATAGTGGCTCCTCATGTGGAAAAACACATCTATTTGGCAATTGTCGAACACCATACTTATTTTATGAAAAGAAAAAACATTATTTCAAATCCTTCAGATTGTATTTCTTATTAGGGAACCCAAAGAACTCAGACATTTATCGTCCTGGTATCGAGCTCGGTTACTAAGATAATGTTCGATACAAACAATACATAATTCTGCGAAACAACCTGTTGATAATCTGTGTACATAAACTTAATTTTAGGTCGATATATTAGGAATCGATGTCGAAAAATATGTTGAATAGGAGCAAAATAAACTGATAGATAAAAACAATTTTGTTTTTGAGAGTAAGATCACCATTAGCTGCACATTGATATTTATTATGTAAAGTAGGTTCTTCTAGGATTTCGAGAAATATATCTTCTTTCTCATGCCTTAATACTTACTTTCATTTTAATTTGGAATAAAGAAAAGTTGCTAATAGTCTAGTCAACAAGTGCTTTTTTGTTCAACTTTTTTCAACTCTCTCGGAAAAATATGAGCAAGGTGTCATTCGATTTGGAATAGAACGTAGATGTTTTTTGAAAAAAATACAGTTTCGCTCGCAAAAATTGTAAAAGTTATAAATAATTTACTGAAAGATAAAAAGAGGGGTTTGGTTTTCTGCGAATAAATCAAAAATAAATCAAGGTTTTTGATATCTAAAAAAATATTCAAAAAGAGAAGGAAATTTCCTATAACAAAGTCTTGACTCCCGAAACTGTAGGATTAATATTTATAATTTTCTCAGAGGGGGAAAAATACGACCGAAAACGGGTAATCTGGCTTGCGCAAGTCACGCCCATTTTGGACACATAATAATATATTTATTTCAAAAATTCCCTTTTATGAAAAGAAATGGCGCAATATTGCCCGTACATTGGTTGGAAAAAAAAAACAATAATTTCCTAAATATCGAAAGTACGACTAATAAAATCTATAATGAAAGCAACTCAAAAAACAAAAAAGAACTAGAAACAATAAACATTATTTAACCATATTGAATACGAAAACTTATGAACGAAAAAATTCATGCGCATACTGAATAGGCGAATGAACAATAATTTGGTGGCAAAAAAATTTTATCATGATTTTTCAATTAGTTATGCAATTGTTAAATATTAATTTTTTTGGGCTTGGACATGAAAATTGTAAGTGATATAACTGTTTAACTATAGGTCTGAAATTTTTTTTCTTTCTTGAAGCTATTTCTGAAAGGCTTCAGAATAGATCCCCGTTGAAAAAATTAAAAAATTTTAATTTTTCAGTTTGCATCAACAATTTACGTAGATGCAAAATGAAAACAAAATTTTTTTAATGATTTCAATGATCCGTTTTTTATTATCGGAAGTTACATAAAAATGGTTTTTTTTCGTCTCCAATTGTATAAAAAATTGTTATAAACAAATTCGTTGTTTATAGGAGAATTGAAAGAAAAATGTTATGATTAATTAATTTTTTTTTTTTGCAACTACGTAAATTATCAATAAAACACTGAAAAATGAAATTTTTCGAATTTTTTTTAACGGGGATCTATTCAGAAGCCTTTCAAAACTAACTCCAAGGAAGAAAAAAATCTCAGATTTACAGTTCAACAGTTATCACACTTGCTGTAATGTTTTTGTTCAAGCAGAAAAACATTATCAATTATCTGTTTTATAACTAATTGAAAAATCGCGATAAAAATTTTTTTCCACGGAATTATTGTTCATTCAACTATCCAGTTAGTGCCTGAATTTTTTTATTTCTCAATCGCATTTTATATGGTAAAATAAAGTTTATTGTTAAAGTGTCCTAAATGGGCGTATTTTGTGCAAACCAGATTAGCCGTTTTTAGCCTTATTTTCACCACTCTGAGAAAAATATAATTATTAATCCTACAGTTTCGGCAGTCCAGACTTTCTTTTAGGAAATTTTCTCCTATTTTTGAATTTCTTTTTAGATATAAAAAAATCTCAATTCGTTTTTGAAATATTTGCAAAAAACCAAACTGTTCCCTTTTTCTTTCAGTCAATTGTTTATGTATTTTACAATTTTTTTTTTATTTTTCACAAAAAATATCTATATTCTATTCCGAATCGAATAACATGTTCATATTTTTCCGAGACTGCTGAAAAAATTTGAACAAAAAAGCACTTGTTCACTAGACTATAAAATATAACTGTGTACATACCTACTTTTTCAGTCATTACCTACTATGTGGTTCAAACCAGTTTTATTATTAGCAGAAATAGCTTACACTAATTCAGAATTTTTATCCAAAACTACAAAATATTATCTATAAAAAAATCTGGTAATACAATATTTCTATTATTATATATATATATATATATATATATATATATATATATATATATATATATATATATATATGTATTTTCGTTTCAGTCACTTAATCAATTATTTTAGAATACCGTTTAATATTTGGGCTCTTGTAATTTGCAATTATATTCATCTTTTCATATTTAGAAAGAGAGTGAATTATGTACAGACGTGAAAGTATATTATAAAACTACTCACAATAACAGACTTCTGCATTTTCTTATTATTTTCTGAATTCACCTCGAAATACCTTATTTCTGAACTTTCACTTTATTTTTTTGAAACATTTAAAATTTGGTAAATCGCGACCAGTGCAGTTTTTAAACAAAAATTTACATTTAAAACCAAAATCATTTAATCTACTGCAGATTTGAATAATTTCGTCTCCCTTCAAAACTCAAAATGTGCATTACAAGTAATTTTTGGCACCGTAAAAACTGTCAATTTGACAAAAACCAAGCCGTCAAATTTCTATGTATCTCATCTTTTCATTGATAGTAATGACCTAAAATTTGGTGATTTGGCATAAAATAAAAAAAAATCAAAATATTCAATGAATAAGATAGTTAGCTTTTCGCGAACATTATCAGATTCAGAAGTGAATATCAAAAAATGCGATATTTGTGCAATATCATTACATAAAGTAGTTATAGAAGTAGTCTGAATACTCGTATCAACATCAGATACCAGAACATATTTATTATTTATGTATTAAGACACATTTCTATTTTTTAACATATCAATCTTATCTTCCATGTTGCTAATTGTTTAAGTTAGTTTTCTAGATTTTGTGGGTATTCATTGGTCGTTTTGACGTATATAAATCAATTATAAACTTAAAATGCCACACTAATAATATTTAATCGTTTCAAATAAACGAAGTACCTACGTCTTTTAACCCTTTCGCTCACCTTGTCCTCAGTTGAGGACAACCTACTTTGGATTTTTTCCTATGAAGTACCGCTTGCTCTTACTTCTCTGTCATATTGTCCTCAGTTGTGGACATCATATTCTTCTAAATGAATATATATATGCTGCCATCTACAAGCTGATGAAAAAAATATTCATGCGTTTGAAACATATGTTTCCGTAGGGTAGCTATGACAGCAGTGTAGCGCTCTACTGTTTATTTTTTTGTTGGCTATATTCGTTAGACCATGTGTTTGAAAACTGTTTGTTTACGTTCAAAATAAGTGTAGGCTTGTTCCAAAGCAATTGCGGTAAGTGATTTTTGTGCATATTGTAATCAGCGATTTTTGAAAGTGTGGCGTACTAGTTTGAGGACATTGTGAACTAGAGGTAAAGGCAACATCTGGGTGAATAAAACAGCACTTTTATTTTAATTCTGCGAAAGTTAAATTTTATACACTTGAGTACTTCGAAAATGTACGCAAAAATTATATAAATATATTTAATAAAATAAACAATTAAACATATTGATATTTTACCATTTTTAAAATATTTCTGAATTTATTTTCCCTCCATCAGCTCATGATGTCCTCAATTGGGGACATGTCATAGTGCCCAAACGGTGCATTTTCAAAATCTGAATTTAACATCAAAAATTTTCTAAAAATCATAAGTTGCATTACAGTAAATTTCAGATTTTTCGCTCCAATAGTTTTAATTCGTGACCGAGAGGGTTAAGATGCTACATATATTAACAACATACGCCAATGCAATTTGGGTAAGCAAAAAACCGTACTGTTTATACCCACTTCAGAGGATTTTTCCTTCTCGATATTTTAGTTGAAGCATGCCTCAACCTTCGCAAAGATTGAAATTTCATTAACAATCTGTATACGATATGCTTGAGAAGTAAAGTAACATGGAAAAATGTGTTGAACAATAGTCCCTGTATCTAAATAGTTTTTATTGTGGAATGTGATCGTCATAGTATATATAAATATTTTACAATATATCAACATATTAGTAATTAACTATGAACACCCTCAACCAAACTAGAATTACCTATACACAACAAAATATACAATGTAAATGAATTTTGTTATTAAATAAAATAAATAGAATCAGCTTGAAATAAAAGTAAGATATACTTAATTAATATCACTAACGAGGCCAGTCATGTAAAACCAACTTATAATTCAATAAATAGGATATTATACTTGGTGAAAAAACTTTCTGTATCTGATTTTTTTAACCTTATACCATTATGATACAGCACATTTTATTAAATAGTTTAAAAATTGAGGACAAGTCCAAGTGATAATTCAAGGGAGTTATTCCTCATATATAGAATTACAGTAACCTCTGACATATCATATCGTAACATGCGGAGGTACATTCCTAGGAACAATAATAAAATATGAAAAGATATTGAACAATTTGAACTTTTCTTTAAAATACAAACAATTAAATATTCACCAAATAAATAAGTTTTGAGAATTATTAAATCAAGTGTATTATAAAAATATGGTAGACTGGCCTAAATGTAATCTCTGTCTGGATCTTAGAAACATTCTTTTCCAGAAAATATGATATCTATAAGCACATCATATCAAATACTTTGGGAAAAAGCAACTCTTTAATTCTTCTCCAGGCACTGAAGACTAGATATCAAATACCACTTCAATTGCTCAAACTTGTAACAAATCAATTGAAAAAAATTAAGATTAAATTTTATTTCAATGAGGATATAATTTGTGATTTGGCTCGCAAAAAATTTCAACAAATTTCCTACTTGTTTCATTTCGTATCTCCAGGACTCTGTTAGAGGAAAATGTTTTTTGCTTCCACTCTTATTTTTACTAATAGTTTAACATATCTATGAAGTTTAGATTAGCATTTTTCGCTGATTGCTAGTAACAGTTCATTAAATAATTTTTTTCCTACTTCATTAATTCAATTATCTATCTATTATTCTTTGGTATTCATTCATCCAACGACCATTGTAACTACACTCATTTTAAGGTAAATTACATCTACATATATAACACGTTAAACAACACAAAATGTTCCCTCAACCAATTAATTGAATTTATTTTCGAAATTATTATTGCATAATGTATTTAATTATTCTATTTTTTAAATGTAAAAAACTCACTCTTCAATTTTTTTTCTCCAAGTATTAATTTCACGAATAAATTCGGAACAAATCAAAAGACAAGTTTCATTCTTGAAGAATATGTTGTCTAACAGAGTCCTGCAGATAGTATAAAACAAAATTGGGGCCAAAAGGAAATACTTGACAAATCTATCAAGTAATTAGTTTTGGAAACAACATAATTTTGAACAGCAACAGATAGGTTTTATATATTGTTAAGGGGCCATCCATAAGTTACGTCACACCTTGAGGGGGAGGGAGGGGGTCGACGAAGTGTGACATTGTGTGACAAGGGGGTGGGAGGGGTCCTAAATTTCGTGATGTCACATTTCAAAATCTATGCGACTTGGTACGCAAATCATTTGCGTGAATCTCAATATTTATTACAAATAGTAACATGCGAGGTTGTCCCATGTTGTGGTGTGCGATCATCCAGTCTTTGGCGACTATTGCGAGAGGGGTTCTTACCCCGAAGGTAAATTTGCTCCACTAAATTACTTCAGTTAGCTTTGGATCTCCGAGCGTCATCACATTTGATGCAAGTTCCGTATGATGGTGTATATTTTGCATCATACAAGACCACTAATCAACACAAGCTATTACATAAGAGGCAACAAGAAGTTTTACCCATCGCGAAGCTTCGTCCTTTGCTGCTTGACGTACCAGAGAACTTCTTTGTGTGGATGATGACGATGATGCTGTATGGTTGGATGAGGAAGATGTTGACACAACTAATGTTCCTGACATTAACAACTCAAACGAGAACGAAGTGGCTGCTATGCCAGTTATAAATAATTTAGAAGAATGACCTCAAGATTATTAAGTTTGTATCTTTAATTAATATAATTCTTTTAATATTTTTTGTTTTGTTAATTTCTTCAATTAACATAGCCAATCGTTTTTCGTTTTGTTAATTTCTTTAATTCATATAATTAATTGCTTTTTGTTTTGTTGATTTGATGTTAATTTTATTAAAAAATAATTTAAATGTAAATAAAACTGATTTCGGAACCGCTGTTTTCATTCAATAATTTGTAAATGTAAATTTGCAAAATAAGTGACGTCACACTAGGGAGGGGGGAGTCTCACAAATGTGACCAGCTGTGACAAGGACGGGGGGAGGGGCAAAAAATCATGATATTAGTGTGAAGTAATTTATGGATGACCCCTAACTGTTAACTGAAAAAAAGGTTCAAATCAATTAGTGAATGAATAATCTCAATTTCCTTAATACTAAAATAATAATTTCAATATATGTTAATTTCTTCGCAGTCTATCATAAATGCAATACTTACATTAACAGAATAATTTAACAATCCAATAATAAAATGAGATAAGGTAAATTTCTCTACTACAGCCTATTGAAATACTAACATGAAACCCATGTGATTTCTGATACAAGAGTTCCTTCATTATATATATATATATATATATATATATATATATATATATATATATATATATATATATATATATATATATATATATATATATATATATATATATATATATATATATATATATATATATATATATATATATATATATATATATATATATATATATATATATATATATATATATATATATAATTTATATATATATATATATATATATATATATATATATATATATATAATTTATATATATATATACAGGGTGTTCTACAAGCTCTATGACAAACTTTGACAGATGGTAGGACACTTGATTTTAAACATTTTTTTTCTAATAAACATGGGTCCGATTCGTTTTTGTTTAGAAGTTACAAGCATTTGAAGAATCGTAATTTTTTCAGTCAACCAGGAAGTGATAGAAAGTCACTAAGCATGTTAAACAATGCACACTTATAAAATATACACCTGCTTCAATAAAAAAACGTAGGCATTCACTCTCCACTGAGGAATATGCAGATATTGTGTTTGTATATGGGTATGCAGCTAGCCAAATAAGAAATGCTCCAAATCTCATTCTTCGAATGACCGAATCTTCAGTTCGTCGATGTGAGGCTTGCATTCAAACTGAGGGTGGACATTTTTTATAGTCTTTAGTTTTGTGATTATCATTTAATTTGAATTTTTATTATTAATTGTTGATAAAGTTTGAATGCTTGTAACTTCTAAACAAAAACGAATCGGACACATGTTTATTAGAAAAAATATGTTCAAAATCAAGCAACCTACCTTCTGTCAAAGTTTGTCATAGAGCTTGTAGAACACCCTGTATATATATATAAATGAATTTTTTTTCTAATTTTTGCAGATTTTAACTACATATCTCTGAGCGGTCCGATTTCTTAACGTTTTTGTATTTTCACTTCGATTTCCAAAGTTGGCGAAGGTACCATAATACTTGTAAACATGTCTTCAAAAAATTTTGGAATTGAAAAGTAATAGAACCAGAATATATTTATTGAAATAGATGTTTTTCAATCGAAAAAAAATTGATAAATGATGATATAAAATGATTTAAATATTGACACGAAGAAGGCAGATTGATGACATGATTTTGAGTGACAAACCGCTAGGACCAAAATAGGCCAACAAATCAGAATATACATAACATCACTTTCAACAAGAACTTTTTACAAATTTTTAGTTAATTCCATACACAAGAGAAGTTAATTAAATAAGCCTATTTACATACATTTACAACATGAACGGATCCGTTTGTCATTTCTTCACGCCCCTGGTCCTCGGAGAAACGAAATCTAAGTCGGGCAGCGCGGATATACTCGGTATATTCCGTCTTTCTTGCCTCACAACTGTACCTTTATTACTTGAAGCATAATGCTCTGAAGACACACTTTTATTGAAAGCACCCATAAAATGGCTCGGATTTGTTATTATACGAGTAGAAGAGTGTACCGAATTGAAGTTAGAATTATAAGGAGGTACGCCGCTATTCGCCGACACAAAATCACCCCATTCATCGTCATCCCCGCTACTTTTAGGGACACTAAATAAAGAACTCTGGAACTTTCCGTAGTTTGTTTCATTTTGAGGGGTAACATAACCTATATTTGATACATTTGGCGCAGTCGTGTCGATGTATGTATCAAAAATATTTGTTTTCTGATCCTTACAATTCCTACAAGATTGATTAATTTGTCTGGGTGCTTCGCTGAACGAGTTATTTACTAAAGTGATATTTTTTCTAGGATTTTGATAAAGTGCATCGAATACCTGACTAGTTATAAATGGATGTTTTGAGGAATGGTGTTGTATGTTTCTCTGTAAGTTGACGTTAGATTTAGGCACAGACATATTTGGCAATGAGTTTTTCACAGGTGAACATATTAAACCATTGGGCGTTACCACAGGTGTTGGAGCTTTTACCGGCTGAATACTTCCTAGATTGAATACTGATAGAGGTAGATCTGGAGTAGCAGTTCTTGATTTTGCAGTCTCTTTCACAGATACGAAATCGGACCATTCTTCATCATCATTACTGGACATACTTGGTTGGGGTCCCATTACTTTTTTTGTATCCTTCTTTTCCTGTTCGCCAGCTACAAGTTCGTTTTTCCTAACTATTTCCGTTTCAGTTTCCGATTTTCTTCTTAGACAGCCTGCAACTATGCGGCTGATCTCGCCCTCGTCGAGTCCTGGTTCAGGCCACTGAATTTTCGCAGCGGAATTAAGGGGAACCGGCTGAAGAACTGCCGGTTTCAAGGGTTCGGGAAAACTAAGCGTAGAAGCGCGAGGTAGATTAACTTGATTAGACGAAGAAGAATGGAAATCTGTGAACTCGTCTTCTTGATAACTGGATTCCTTTAGAGTGTTTTCATTAGAATAAGGTTTTTTAGTGGATGTTTCCTTAATTTTGGTGATAATTTCAGTTGTTTGTGAAATTACATCGGAAGTTTCATTAGATATTGTAGCCGAAGTTCTTCCTATCTCGCTGTTATGCAAGTTATGGAGTTGCTGTGTTTTAGTTTCCGTTTTGAAACTCTTGAAATCGTCAAAACTAGCCAGATGTTCTTCGACGTTCAATTTATTTTCTATAGGCGAAAACAATTTGACATCGGTATAATCCACAGGTTTGGATGAACCAGTTACTTCAGCAGTTTCAGTGGATGTGAAACTTTCAAACTTCGATTCCAGAAAACTTAAATCCAAATTGAAACTTGATGAACTATTACTACTTGGTTTCATAGTGGCTTGTGCAATTGATGATTCTTCCGTAAGACTGGAGGGTTGGTAGGAGATGTGCGATTCCCTCAATGGTAACATTTTGCCGGTCCATTTAATATCTTGTTCGATATTTGGCTGGTATGAGGTGAAATCGCTGAAGTCGTCTTCATTCTTCACTATTTGTTCAAAGTGTTCACTGTTGGATGTTTCGTTTATGTACGGGACAGAGATATTAGATGCATCATGTTGTTGGTCTTGCGATGAGAAGATTTTGTTTGATGTAACTGAAGTAGTAGAA
Source organism: Cynegetis impunctata (assembly GCA_030704885.1). Classification (NCBI taxonomy): domain Eukaryota; kingdom Metazoa; phylum Arthropoda; class Insecta; order Coleoptera; family Coccinellidae; genus Cynegetis; species Cynegetis impunctata. Next base: position 649,623 of record JARQZK010002199.1, on the reverse strand, counting down.
GGAATTCCCATCTTATCGCTCGCTGATTTCGTGGCATCCGATGTTTCCGATTCTTTTTCTACAGTTCCGAAAGCTGTGGGAAAGAATTTTAATATCAAAATAGTTCAAAACAACAAGAAGTAATTAATTTAAGACGGTTCCGATTCTATTTCGATCTCATAAAAAATAAAAATAAACAAATGCAAAGAAAACAAAATAGCTTTTTAAAGAATGAATAATAGTTTTAATTTTAGTGAATCATAATGCACTTGAAATTAATGTGATTTTTGCCATTCAAATATGACAAGTATGGTCTTTATATACGTCGCATATATTTTTAGTCGTATTTACCCGAAAATAATAGACTAGTGCACTATTTCGTAAGTCAACTGTGAGGTTTGGAGTGGTTTTAAATCTTCTTTACACTTCCTGCACCCCTATTTTTGAGATCAAATGAGCTTTGTTATATGATGTTGTTCTTCTGGCAGGGTTAGTAAATTGAGACCACGTATCCAAACTTTGACAAAGTGAGTGGCAGAGAGGTGCATGAGCAGAAAATTTTTGAACCAGAGGCAGAACACGTGAAAATTAATTATGAATAACATATCCGTAATTCAGCTTTCAAGAATTTTTGCGGGTTAACGGAGCTTCAAAAAAAACCGGTTTTTGAAGAATTTTTGCAGAACCCCTCCAAATTCAGTTTAAGGGTTCAAAATTGGTACGCGGACTAAGTTGATGGTAGGGAAGAGTCTTTTGGCTATAAAAACCTTTAACTTAAAACCATAGAGATATTACAGATAGAGGCGACAAGCCATAGGCCGCTCTGTAAGTGGCAACGTCAGTCTCGAAACTCAGTGGGAGCGAAAGAGAGAGACGATCGCAGGGTTTTTCTGTCCTTCTCTATATGATATATAGATATTGCGCGGTTAGAGAGAGACAGCCTAACCTTCAGATTCTCTCTGTCCCTCACCCGAGCTAACAAGTTTCATGCTGGCTTGTCGCCTCTATCTGTAATATCTCTATGCTTAAAACGCCGTTATTTTTGAAGGAGATTTCTAATTTTTTTCTTGTTAGAGGGTTCAAATTTCGTGTGTGGATCGAGTTGATGATATTCAAACCCGATTTAATGCAGAGATCTCTTTTTTTTTCGTGGATTTTAAGGTTTGCTCACCTCCGCAGTCCTTCAAAATTGACTTAGGGGGTTGAGAATTTGCAAGTAAAAAAGAACATGAATAAAGAAGGGAAAAAACAACGTTAGTATTGGAGCTCAAGTATTTTCCGTGACAAATGACCAGGCTCAAATAATACAAAGGATGTCAAATTATTCAAACAACTTTCAGATGTACTATTAATTAAAAATTACAGTTTTTCTTTATAATTATTGCAACAATTTTTATTTCAAATTGTTTACTTATCTGTTATTGAAAAAAAACTATAACACTAGCGTGTCCTGCAGAATAAATTAGAAAATATTCTACTAAAGTCACAGTATTCACACTGAATCTTCTATATTTGCCTAAGATATTCTCTAACATTGAAATCAATAAAACTCTTTCGTATAGTGTAGAATAATTTGGAAAATAGTTTTCTCAAATCAAAGTACACTCTGAACGGCCACAAACATGCAAAACTCCAATAGTTTAATCTCAAGTCACTTACATAAACCTAAGCTTTCCCAACCGTCGAACACAGATGGAGAACCTGATTGCTCCCAATCTTGCGACAACATTGTGGAGCAATCAATTACGAGTTCGCCTAAATCTAGTAGCGTACTAGGAGAATCTGAGATTATCGCAGACATACGAATGTTGAGAAGAAAATCCATCGAAAGCATGAAAAAATTAGTAAACAGTAGAATACCACTACGGTTTTGAGTAAAAGGAAAACATTTTTGATAGTACTTAAGCATAACAGACGCTGAAATTTGACAAATCAAATTATATTAAAACAATGGTTAATAATAACAATTTACACATTTATTAAAAGAAATAACGCATGACGCACGTTTCGGTGGAACTTTACCTTCTTCATATGCTAATGGCAAACTCCAAGTTTGCCTTTAGCATCAGCCATTTGCTTCAGATACTAATGGCAAACTTGGAGTTTGCCATTAGCATCTGAAAAGGTGAAGTTTCAAAATAACCACGGATATCGATAGAAGACCTAATTTTAAGCAACACATGTTCCATAAAGTTTTTTCAGAAACCCAATACTTTTCAAGTTATTGGCAATTGAAAATTCGGAATTTTCAGTTTACTAATGCTTAGTTTACTAAGTAGAAAAAAATACGATTAGTTTTTGGGCCATAACTCCTTCAATTTTGAAGCTATCACAACTTGTAGAAAACCATTTTAGAGGTAATTAAAACAGCTACAACTTTTTTCATTACGATATGTAGTGAAAAACCTTTTATTTTGAAACGGTGATGAGTCAAAGGGCTCGAGATAGACTGTGATTGCGCTACCGCGGGCTCTTCAAACAATCATATCTCCGTCAATTTTCGCGTGACAGGGAAAAACAAACCAAAATTTTTGACAAAAAAAACCTACATTTTTTATTATTACACTTTTTTACGTATCTTTCATTATGAAAGGAAGGTGGTTTTTTGAAAATTCGAAAATTTTTTTTTTCTTGAAATCGTGATTTTTTCGAAAAATATGTGTTCCAAAGCAGCCAAACTGCGAGAATCCAACAAATTATTTATATTAAAGTTAATTCTAGACGGAATACGATTAATTTTAATTTTGGTGGAAATGGCACCTATGAAACCCATTGATTTAAAAAAAACCATTAGATGTTCCTCTTTTTTTCATTACATCTCACTCATTTTACGTGCAAAAGACTTTAAACAGTGCTCATTTTAAAGCTCATTTCAAGCACTATAAAATCCTCTTTCATTAGCATTCATAAAATTTATTCGCTCTCCGCTAGATGGCATTGAATACATCGATTAAATTTCAGACAAAATAAAAAACGGATTTGATCTTCAATATCTCGCTTAATATTGCACTTAGAACACTCTATAAAAAAACAATTTGTTAATTTTTTTACCTGCTACAATTTTGTTCATTATAGAATTATCGTTAAAATGCCTATTTTTGGAGATATTTGCAAAAAACCGTTGAAAATCGTAGGAAAATTCCGAATTTATTTATTTTGAATAAAAATTTCCACCACCGAAAAGGGGTGGCAACCACCCCCAGGGTGAAAACGGAGTTCAGGTGACTATCACTTTTGAAGTGAAAGGTAAGATAAGCCTTATTCCAAAATTTCATGTAAATCGGTTCATAGTAAAAAATTTCTGAGCTAAAAAGTTTCAATGACTGCATTATTAGGAACCATCTATTAACTGTTTAGGCCGAAAATGCGGAATTCCGTCGAGAGAACAAATACTGCGTGGCATAATGTCTACACTACGACAGTGGCTTAAAATGTGGCTAAAATTTAAGTTAGAAACAACTGATTTTGTTCATAAAAGATTTGAGATTCTAAGGAGGCCATTCGAAACAATAGAAAGGCAGAAACTTCATATTGATTGAAAATATTTGTATATTAAGGCAGCATAATACATGCAGCTGAAATAAATTCTCAAAATATTTCAAATAAGCCTTTAAGAATTGTTATATAATTTGATCGACATCCGGCATTGAAAACTTTGTATGCATTATTTTTTTTATGGGCAACGTTCGAAGCTTATAACGCCTCTCGAGCTTTACGAAATGAATTCAACAAATGGCGGTGTATCCTAGATTCAAACCGCTACAAGTCATAGCAAACCGAAAACACTTGAGGACAGGGCGTTCCATATATTTGTGGTTCGGTTAAGAAACGCCCTTTGCTAGACTGATGTTTTGGCTTTTTGAATATACACGGCAAATTGGTGTGAATAATGGAGGCAATGGCTGCAGAACACCTGTCGTGTTAATATCTGTAGAGGTATAAGTCGGCAACTTTCCTCCGATGTTGGAGTCAATGAAGGCGGTTAACGTCGTGCCATCTATCGGCATCACTGCTCTTTTTTGAATTCAGTCAAGCAGAAACAAGACGTTCTTCGGGGCAGAACTCCAAGCATGAGAGCAGTATTCCATTGCTGGGCGAACCTGAGTTGCTTTGGCGTGAACATATTTTCAGCGCGAAGAAGGTAACTAAGCTTTTGTGCAACCAACTTGGAAATGGTGGAGAAGTGTTAAATTGAAATTATTGCCAATTTCCAGAAGATGCATTTCACTACTTGGCTTAATAACTTGGTTTTCCAGTAATAATTAAGGATCGGTAAGAAAAATTTTTCTTGAGGAGAACCTTGTGTCTTTGTGGCATTAAAAGCAACTAAATTATCAGATCCCTAGTTTGAAATGATCTCAAGGTCGATATTCATAGACTAAGCTTGCGCAACACGTTGACGGCCAGACGTAGATTCACTGACCCCCTGTTGTTGGTGAATGCTATAGTACTGTCGAAAATTTTCTTCTTAATCGAATTCAGATCAGAAAAATTGCAAGTGACAATATTAGACCCTTTAGGCACACCGGCGTTTAGAGCATGCGGATCAGAGTTCACACCATCGACAGCAATCGTATGGAAAAGACCATGCGATTGAAGATTCGATAGCAGTGGCTTGTGTCAAACTCAGACGAAGGCATTAGAGATATCGAGGGCAACTACTAATCATTCTCCATGATTCTGGGTAATTGTCTAAAGATGTGTAACACTGGTGAGTAGGTCACCTGTTGAACGACAAAGTCGAAAGTCGTATTGGTTGTCATTAATGAGATTATTCTATTAAAAATGTTTCATAATCTATGAATTGATGGAAGAATCCATTACTTTGGAGGATATGTATAGTACAGCCGGTAATTTTATGGAAAGCTTTTTTTCCTTTTTTTTAAATTTGGTGGAATAGTGCGATCTTCCATATAGATGGATATGTCCTTTGCTTGTAGGAAGGATTAGCTGGAATAGCCGGCAAACTAGTGGTGCAAACTTGTGCGACCAGTGCTTCTAAACAGGAGATGAAATTCCATCTGAGCCCGTCGACTTTCTGCATGCTAGTTATTTCAGTATGGGACAGATGCATATATTTATCCATTATAACATTTTTAAAACCAATTAAATAATTATAAATTTTGATGGCAAAACGTCAACAGTGAATCAGGTTTCAAATTTTATTTTGTGTGATTGTTCTTGCCATCAAACATATTTGATGCTCTTAATGATTAAGACCATCAAAATACAACATAAACCAGTTAAAGTAGTTGTTCAAACTTACTAATTTCATACAATCCCACTTATCAATTTCAACATACAAAAACCCATATGCACAGTATGATAAATATAATTTTTATATGTTCAATTGATCTTGAACAACCAATCTTGCAAGAATTCACTGATTTGGAAAGACCAACACAATCAAAACAGTAATCAAATATTTGAATAAATAAATAAAATATTTCTTTATTTGCTGACCCTTAAACAGTAAATTACATTACTGGCACCAGGGCCTACTAATACGTTTAGAGAAATTAGAAAACACAGAGTATATTCAATCTAATAACAATAATAATAAAAAAAAACAAAAATAATAAAATGGAGTCTATTCCAAATTCAAGAATTTTTTCAGGAAATGGCACAATCTTTTATAGTTTTCAATGTTAATTATATTTAGGGGGATGGAATTAAATACTTGGATGCTTCTGTAAATAGGAGAAGTCTGAGTCTTATTTGTTTATCTAAATTCGTTTCTAATAATTATGATATTGTATTTGTTGTTTTAATTTTGTTTGAGTTTTTATTTGACAATTCTTCATGCCATATATTAATTTTACTTGTTCTAATTTTTTTAAGTTCATTATGTTAAGAATCTTAGTTATTTTATATATATATATATATATATATATATATATATATATATATATATATATATATATATATATATATGCTGTTGATGTTCTGTGTTCAATATTAAAGATATTTTTAATTGCTTTGTTTTGAGTTCTTTGTAGCTTATTGATTACATAATTTGGTGCGTTTCCCCAGCAGGGTATGAGATATGTGATATAAGGTTCTATAAAACTATTATACAGTAAATATCTACTTTGTATATCAAATAATTGCGAACATCTTTTTATAGCACCTATCATGGGAGAGATTTTAGACACTACAGTACTTACATGATTATTCCATGTCAATTTATTATCTAATACTAATCCTAGATATTTATATATCTTAACTTCTTTTAATTTTACATTATTTATTGATAAATCTAGACCACAGTACCTTTTGTTTTTTTGCTTCATTATCATATAAACAGTTTTTTCAGTATTTATACTTAATTTATTATGACACAGCCATTGAAGGTAATTTTGCATATCACAGTTTATATCACGATTTAAATTTTCAATAATTGTATCTGAAGGGACCATCGCCGTATCATCAGCATACATAAAATATTTTGACTTTAAATTTAGGTATTTTAAGCTGTGAACATAGAGCAAGTACATCATTGGTCCCAACACAGATCCCTGGGCTACACTTTTGTTTGAAAATCATAAAGTGGCCCAGTTACTTTTGCATAAATAAGGCAAGACTGAAACTACCGTCATAAATACTCTAGAATTTCAATTTGAGTTTCGAAAAATAATTTAGGAATTAAATTAGAAAGTTTTTACTCACAGTCAAGCGGATTGGTAAGGCCTGCTCCACTCCAGTCAAATTCGGCTAAAGGAAAATCTGTGGATAAGCTAGAACGATCCGCTTCAAACGTTTCCACCACTTTATGGGGCGACGCAGAATGATTAACCTCAGATTTAATTGGTTCCAAAGGTGTTGAGCACAAGTTCGCCGCAAAAATTGGTATTCCAGCATTCCATGTAGGACCATATAACTGAAAATAGATAATGCAAATAAGGAGGGAATAAATAATCTAATCGTTGAACTTAATTCGCAATAACTTTAATTTCGAAATTATGATTTTGTTTGGTTCAAAAGGTTAATTTTAAATTGACTATTTTGCAAAATTTCATTTCACTTTGATTTGAATAGATATTTTTATATATTTCACTTTAAAGGTTTACAGGAAAGAGAACGTCGGTAGAATGGTTCACTCTGAATAAAGCAGCATTGACGCAAATTCATATGACCAAGACGGCTGATATTATTAGACTATATGAATTTACTAAGATTCTAATTAATCTCAATAATTAACCATTATCTTTGTTCAAGGCATAATGGTGGAATTTGGTAGTCAATCCCACTTAATATAATATAATTATATGAGAGCACTTTGGTTCGGAGGGGCGTTCCCCAGGGTTCTATACTGGGACCCTTGCTCTTTTTATTGTATGTCAATGACCTTCCCGGCTCGCTGGGTGGGGACCTTGTTTGTCAGTATGCCGATGATACGTCGGTATTGCTGTCGAGCGGGGGTCTCGCTGGCTTGTCGGTGGGCTGTTCTCGTGTGATGGCCACTTGGTGTGAGAAAAATTGCTTTAGACTGAATAGCGATAAGACGGGACTTATAGTGTTTAATAAACACAAGATGAATACTGAATCATTATATGTTAATCATAATCATAAAACTATACCAAATATAAACTCCATAAAATTTCTAGGCATCCATATTGACTCCTGTATCAGCTGGGAGCAACATATTGCAAAACTTCAATCAAAACTTAACAGTGCATGTGCTTTAATACGCAGGCTTCGAGACTGCATGTCACTGCACTGCATTAAACTCTTTTATTTTGCACACGTGCAGTCCCTGCTTAACTATGGAATATCCATCTGGGGAGCATCCAGATTCTCTAATACCATATTTAAAACTCAAAAAAGAATAATCAGGTGTATGCTTGGTCTTCATCCATTGATGGCCATTCTTTACAGAATTAGATATACTAACTGTCCCTGGACTATACTTTTTAGCACTTGTCATCTTTGTTAGGAAAAACATGCACATGTTCTCGACTAATCAGGACGGTTATGCTGATAACATGGTCATATCCACCAGAAGTAGAGAAGAACTCCGGATCCCTTTACATAATTCCACGTTTTTTGAAAAAGGTGCTTATTATCGGGGTATTAAGGCCTATAATCTCTTACCCGCTGATATTAGGAATGTGGAGGGAATTGATAGGTTCAAAAGGACAACCTCAAGATTTGTGAAAAACAAATGCTTATATTCATTCAACTTTTAAGTTGTTATCTTGATGTTTGTCGGTATTGTTGTGGTATTTTCTTTTTATTGTCGGTTGTGTAGTACAACCCTTTTATATCATGTATATTTATACCTATTTGTTGTAATAATTTGTTATTTTGTCAAATTTTACATACTCATAAGCTGTTGTGACGTTGCTTTTTTCAAATTTTTGAATTGTGTTAGTAAGAAGAAAATAAATAAAAATAAATAAATATCAAAACTTCACATCAAATTCTTTTTTAAATAATTCTTTTATCACATTTGAAAAACTACCCAATTTGGGACAGAATGATCCGAATTATTTGATACATAAAAAAATAGCTTGAAAATAAATATTCTGCAAATAAAATAAAAAATATCTGTTAGCTTGAAAAACTTTTTAAAATTACTCACAATGTTCCTTATGTCAATATTCAAGGTCTTCAATATATTCTTTTGGGCAGTTGATTTTTCCCAATGATACAAGAGAGCATTTGTGTCTGTTATGTCTTTGAGATTTTCAAAAACTGAATTAACCAAGGTCATATCAGAATTTATATAGTCAATCATATCAGACTTAATCGGCACAAACATATCTTCCAAAATAATCTGCGATTGTTCAAATGCTTCCTCTGGCCCCTTACAAATTTTTATAGTGCTTCCAGACATTTCGCTGTTCTCACTATTTTGTCTATTAAATGTAGAAAAATCACAGAAATTATCAAAATCATCATCAGTGTCATTGTTAGGTCTACTAAAAGTGGAATAATCAGCGAATTCATCGAAGTCATCAACCTCATCATCAACAGCTACAATTTGCTTGGGTTCCATTCTATCTTGTACAGTTTCATCTTCACCATTCTGCGAGTTCTTAGATTCATTGATGTTATTACAGTTTTCAAAATCTCCAAATTCTGCGAAATCATCTTCAACCTGTTCTACACCAAAGACATTAGTGTTACTATCTAACTTCGAGGTTTTGAAATCTGCGAATTCGTCAAAATCATCATCATCTCCATTAATCCTTGCTGTTTCACAGCGTTCAGACTGTGTGTTATCGACTGAAGAGTTATCCTTTACCATTTCTTTCAAATTTGAATTAAAAATTTCGTGGGAATGTTCAGATTTATCAGATGTTAAACTAATTGTATTTCTAGTACAGACTTCTTCATGCTCTTCATCAATATTATTGGTAGTACCTTTACAATCACTGAATTCATCAATAGTTTCAGAGTATGGCTCTAATTCAGTATTATCAATATTTTCTTGTCCAAAAGTAGGCACATAGTTTAATGTTTCATTTGCAACAATTTTTCCATCTTTACTAAGGTCTTGTAGATAAAATTTTTCACTATTACAATTTGCAATTGAATCATCGTTATAATGTGTAAGTTGCTCTAAATCATCTTCAATTCTTGATTTTTCTGTTTTATTGCCTAATTCACTGTTGTCATTGATATTGTCTGATCTTAACACAGATAAATCTCCAAAATAATCTTTCGAATCATGAAAAACTTCATCAACAATGCCCGAGAGATTTTCATGTGGTACTTCACTAAAATTTGTAATGTCTGTTTCTTTTCTTAGCTCATCTTCATCAGAACTATCTACACAGTCAGATTTTTCATTTGAAACTACATGTGTCTCGACTAATGGATCATTAATCCTTTTTTCAATTTCTTCAAGTGACTTAGTGAAAATTACACTATCAGGAAAATTATCTTCTCCATTTTCTTCTTCACATTTAGATTGATTTAACACTTTAACAGTTGAAGAATCTTTCAATTTAGCTTCAACTTCATTATTCACCTTTAATATATCTTCCTTATCACCATTTACTATTTTGAGAGCATTATTTTCTAGATGATCTAAAATATTAATATAATTTTTGGTAGGAACTTCATTGCTTATGAAATGTTTGGTTGATTTATCATCAGTTTTTATATTTCTTTCGTAGTTGTTTTCTATTTTATTCATTTCAAAAGCAGAGTAATTTTCTGCGGAGTTATTAGAATTTTTTGGTGTAGAAGGCGATGATAAATCTGGAAAATAAATTGCTAGTTTTAGACTGCATCACAAAACACAAAATACGTTAAGGATATTTGAACTTTCAATATAGTCATATTTATTACATGTGCTTCATTGATAAATTTCCAATCGATTTATTTTGGTAAAATGAAACAATTCTTTTTTCAGTTTTTAGATGAGATTGAAGCAAAATAAATCAGTATGGGTCTAATACTTATGATGCACTAATGATGTGATCACTCTTTCAAATTGAATATTGCTGTATCTTATCTGAAAGTGTTAAATTCACCACAGAGAAAACTTTGACATGCAGAAATAACAAGGGACAAAATAATACAATTGCTTTCCTAAGTTATATTTACATGTTTACACTTAAAGTGTTGACCAAGAAGAACAATTATTACTGGAATTCTTTAAAATGCCAATATCAAAGATATATCTACAAAAAAAAATTATTGATTTGAGATAGACCACTTCTTAGCATTACTGACAGACTGACACAAATATCATTCAAACTTTTTAAGCAATCCATCATTTCCAACACAATGGAAGCTATGAATCTACGATATTGTAGGCTATACCGATTTAATTGCCTGTATTTTACAATATAGTATACTATATAAAAAGGGTATCAACTAGATCAAGAAATAATTAGTTATTTATTCTTTAGGTAAAATTTTTATAGATTAATTTATTTTCTAATATACTAAGAGAAGACATATAATTAATTTATTATGCAGAGTCGTTAATATTTACATTATGTAAATAGAAAACTTTCACAATAACAAATAATGCAATGCAAATATATATATATATATATATATATATATATATATATATATATATATATATATATATATATATATATATAGAAATTCATAATTATTTAATAGGAAACCATTAGTATAAATAATTTTCCCGTTCTTTAATAAATATAGAAATAATTGCATTGACTTGAAGAAATCACCATCAGTTTATATAAAGAACCTACAAAAGCTTATCTTATGTTTCAATGCATCATATTATTAATCTATAAGTATTTATAATGTAATAAGTTTTTACCATTATCAAAGGATAAATCCCCTGGTCCTGTAAAATCTCCAAATTCATCATCATAGTCTTCTTCATCATTGTTAGCTATCGGAGGAGGTGAATCACTTACAAAGTGTGGAATAATTGAGTTCGACATCTATTTGAAAAAACTAATTACTAACTGATTATTTCTGGTTGATTTGTAGCTCAGCCTTGAATGACACTGATAAAAGATGAAAACATTTCAAGATTACCTATTCCTAAATTAATGTAAGTTATTCAAACAATCTGGCACATAACACATAAAGAATTACCAATTGGATTAATGTATTTGAAGAAAGACAGTCAAGAGTTAATTCGTGTATTGAATATTTAAATTATATGTTGGAAGTACGATGGATATATTATTTTTCTATACTTTCATTTCATAAATTAAACCCATTACTCTGACAATTGAGCAATACGAAAAGATTTGGATACTTGTCAATATTTTGAGTGTTGACAAATAGAGAAGAAATCACAGAAAACACAATTAATATTCTTTTTTTTACAGGAGATTTGCAACAAAACAACGAGTGGATGCCGAGGAAAAGAAATATAAATATTGTTTACCTTATGTGGATCATTTGACTCATATATGATTGGTAAATAAACAAAAACTAATTTAGCTTTGGTTTATCAAATTAATACGTATCTGAAAATAAAACCAAATATGATTTTCTAAACTTACTTATTATTAACATGGTGAACAAAAATTAATTTTAATTTTACTAATGGTCCTAAATATTACTACAATTACAATTCTAAATTCATGAGCTTAGTAATTTCATAGAAAATGTGAACAAATCTCAAACGGTAAAATAAAGTGGGTTATTTTAAGACAGTTTTTTTTATATTGTAAATGTAATTTCTCAAGTTTTGAAACAAAATTTTGTAGTTTGGTATGAAAAATTAAGGTGATCCGATCATTTGTTTTTATTAAGCTTGAGAACAGTTTGTTTACAACATATGTAACAATTTTTGGATGTATTTGTAGGAATATAATCAGAGTTTATATCTTGCACAATAAATGGGCTAGTCTAAAAAGGTCACATATTCCAGAGTATGTAATAAGTAATTTGTGCCCATGATATTCAAGAAAAGAGTGTTTCCATAGAATAGCACGTGTTCTTTTACTACGAAAAATATATAAATTATATTGAACGATCACAGAATATTAATTTTTATGCGCACGCACACGATAGTTAATCAACATTTAACCCTCAAAAATATATAATTTTCAAATTTTAAAGATTTATATATTTTTTATTTTTTTTCAAATGGAAAGCAGGAAGAAAGATTTCAATTTCATCATTCATAACTCGAAGGAACCACTCATATTCAAGAAATATTTGAAATGGGATATTTTCAACTGGGATATTTTAAAGTGGAGGGATGTTTTGAAAGATGAAAATTTACAATTTCGTTGCGGATTAAATACAAAAACCAAAGTAACTAACGAAAATTAGTACATTTCATCTGTTATTTATATCTTGCTTTTGAATGTTATCTAGACACCTCAGTGGGAGCGTTCCACTCAAATGGTAAATGGAAAATTTGGAGATTTACTAGGATTATCTGATTCTGAAAAATGGTTATACTTTGATTATAAATATCTGAATCAACATTTTCTGAATGCCAAAGAATTGCGAGAGGTTGAATTATTAATTTAAAATCTGTGATATGTATTTTCATGTGATATTTTTCCAGAACATTGACTTCAAAGATCTTGGATTAAATAATGTAAATGTTGGTGATTCAACCATTTGGATAGGAACTAAGGGTGCACATACCCCATGCCATATTGATACATATGGATGTAATGTTGTAGTACAAATATATGGAAAGTATGATTTATTTTCCTTTTAGATTAGGAATGATTTAATCTTTGTTATTTTAGAAAATTATGGTTACTGTTTCCGTATGAACAAGACTTGCAGCCAACAAGAATTCCTTATGAAGAATCTAGTGTTTATTCAAAATTAAATTTTTTTAGTCCAACAGCAATATCAGATTTCAAAGGTGAATTTAAATTTGAAAGTTTAACCGTTTCTCAGTTAGTTTTTTCAGATATTTCCAACTGCAAAGCTGTTGTATTAAATCCTGGAGATGTATTAATTGTACCACATAAATGGTGGCATTATGTGGAAAATTTGGAATTATCCATCACCATCAATACATGGCTTCCGTTGGTAATATCTTTGATCGATTTTAAAGGCAAATAGTTTATTCATAATGTAATTTTTTTCATCAAGGTAATAATTACTTTTACTAACATATTTATGTATATATATATATATATATATATATATATATATATATATATATATATATATATATATATATATATATATATATATATATATATATATAATTTTTTTTTCAACTTTACTTGAAAGTTTTAGTTATAATAATAGGATTTCTTGGGTTTGGTAGGTTCTTTTAACATATCAAATTGTTTTTAACGTTCTCATTGCTCATTTATGTTAACGTTTTGGCTGTATAGTTGCCTTCATCAGAACAAATTTGAATCCCATATTGTGTCTCAAAACATTTTGTTCAAAAACGTATCATAGTATTCCGTTACTTCTCACACTTCTCAAAATAATTTTTCAGAAAACGTTGTAGAATTTGAAATGAATCATTAAGACATTATCACTCTCTAGCCTAAGTTCAACTTAAGGGTACTGTTAAGTCTCTTAAAATGCATGATGTACTGAACATAAGTCATTGTTTTAGCCACAGGATGCAGTTGAAAGGCAAAAAGAATGTTTGGTACAGATATTGATGGGATGTATTACAAAATGTTTGAGTAAAGATAAACGGGATGTAGTTCTGAATCCAAACTCTGAAGATGTGAGTTTTATTTTTGTATATAATTCCAGTACTAGATGATATTGTACACTCTGAAATATTTACATCAAAAATCAATCAAATTATGTGATCTTAATAAAAGTCGATATTTCACTGTAAGCCTTTGGGTATATATGAACATTTGCGTGTTGATAAATGAGTCTTGCGTAAAAGATGTTAATGATTCATTAGCACTAAGAGGTAAATGGGTAACTGAAATTATTGAAGTAGACATTCACATTCACAGTTGAATATCAAGTTTTATAACAGTATTTCCAAGTAATGATAATGATATTTATTTTTATTTCCGATCTCAAAAAACAGTATATGAAAGTAAGTTTTTATTTTGCTGACCAACAGAACATTTGCCTCAAAGTAGTATAATTTCCATGGTTTCCAACTTTGTAGTATTCTCCTCATTCATTGGAAGAAAAGTTAATACATAAATAGAAATTTCAGGATGTGTTACAATCAAACCTCAATGATGGAGTTGAATTATTGAATAAACTTTCGAAGGTTTCTTCAATTACAAATGCAGTAAATGATGATCCCAATGGGCATCTGGTTGACCAGCTTGTTAAAGAGTATGAGATGGTGAAAATTGAATCTTATTCTTCAGAACAGTTGAAAGTATTTTTAGAGAAGCAGGCTAATAGATTCTCCAATGACTTTATTGAAGATGGGGAGGAGGAAGAAAAATTAAATGTTGAAAGATTCATACATGCAATCACTCATCCTGATGTTATCCAGTTGATGATAAATAAATTAAAAGAATGAGAACATTCTACCATTATTATGCTTTAATATATTTTATGTTAGGTTGATTTTACATGGTGTTTAGTTGAAATTGATAAAAAAGGCTACCTCCATACTTCTTGGTATTAATCAATAAATAAAAAAAATTTATTAACACAATGAAGCAACTTATTTCAAAGTTCTCTGAAATTATCAGTCTAATGCTGCTTATCAAATGAAATTAAATGATATAAGATAAAATAATTGAGATGGCCAATATCTAGATAAATATAATTACACTTGTTTCAATAGTTATCCTTTATAAAAATTATCAATTAGACGAGTTAATTAAAACTATAACAAGAAATTATTCCTGAAAATAAATAGTTGATATTGTAGGTACTTTAGGTGAAAGACAAATATCTCCATAAAACTCGAATAACTGTAGAACTGGGTTGCTGAAGTTGTGAATTATAAACATACCTTAATAGTTACAATAATGTTCAAAAAATTTAAATGAATAATTCAAAACATAATCGTTCCATAAATAAGTTGTATTATCATTAAAAATAATTTGAATTAAATTTATCAGAAAAAGTTATTTAAAGATTGAAAAAAATTGTTATGTAAGTGTACATAATGTAATATTTGCATTTATACACACTTGAATGATTTTTGTTTGATTACTTGATTAAAATTAATATTTAAACACATAAATGCTTGTGTTTGAGAAGTTTTAATGAATCCTTATTGTAATGTAGCTTTCATAAACGAAGAATTGAACATTAACACAACAGACTCTCCACAGCAGCTAAGTTGCATTTCGCGAGATAATCATCTTTTGTATCAAATGAATAGTCACAATATTTGTCAAAAAGTTCATTGTGACTCGTATCATCAAATCAAACACATCCAGTGTTATAATTCATTTCGATTCAAATAAATGAACAAAGTTAGGAAATCATAATGATTATTTTAGTTTTTAATTTATATTTGAGAACTTTATCATTATCTTTATGTATCGTGCTTGATGGTGTAGGTGAAATCTGCCAACACAAACTGGAATACTACAAAAGACCATTTACTACTGAATAAATTTTAAAAACTGGTGTGTTTGAAATATATCATTCTACCAATATTTTAAGTATGAATTGATCAGTAGAGTTATCTGAAATAATGTTAGGTTCATGGTATAAATATTTTATAGCTAATACCTAGGTAAAAATGGTGTACCGACTTAAGTAATATTTTGAGGTAGCTACTCTAAATGATTTACATCCTTATAACTACAGAGTACTTATTAATATTTGGCTCCTCTACCTAGTTTAAAAAAATAATAATAATAAATAAACCGCATTATGCATGTGAATATGCAATATGAATTAACTGAGTATTGGCATTTCCAAGATCTGCAGATAGCAATCAATTTTGAACATGTCTAGATAGTCACAGAAGTCGTGGACATAGTTAAAAGAAAAGAAGAGGAAGAAGCAGCTTAGGTTAGGTGAGTTGACAAAAATTATTTCTTGTCAAAGAGCGTATTGAGATATTCAGAAATTTAACATTTAAATCATTTCCAATGCTCAACGTCCCTTCGAGGTCAAACATCAACTGCATATTGATCAAGCTTTATCTGGAGAAATAATTTTATCCTTCAATTTCAACACAGATTGAGATTTAAGAGTCAACGTGAACAAATCAACAACCCTCATTTCCTGACTTGCAATTTTCAATACTTCACATTTCACTTTATCTGATTACAATGCCTGCTAGTGGAGCACTTTTTGGAAATGCAACTCCAGGTCCTGGATCTACCGGAGGTAATAAGCATTTAGTTGAAATGCGAGCAGGGAAAATGAATTTGAAAGGTTAGTTTTTAAATATTTTTTTTGGATTTCTCAGATTTCAAATATGTAATACATATACTTCTAGGTCGTATGATTTATCCTGATAAAAGAAAGGGATTGTTGTACATTTATCAAAGTGATGATTCGCTGATGCACTTTTGTTGGCAAGATCGTGCCACAGGTGAGATTAATAGTTTAATTTACTCATGAAGAAAATAACAGAAAATTTACTGATTATTAGATACTTCCTTTGATGTATTTTTCTTAATTTCTTGTTTTTTTGTGGGCCTTTGTTTTTATTGAACTGTTCTAGTTAGGTTCTGTGATTAAGTATTTTTCTTGATGTGTGGAAGATTTATTTTTATAAACTTTTGTTAGATATTATTGTCTTTCAATATTAATAAGACTTTCAATTTTTCAGGTGTTGTTGAAGACGATTTAATTATCTTTCCTGATGATTGTGAGTATGCTCGTATCGCACAATGTACTACTGGAAGGGCCTATCTGCTGAAATTCAAATCATCTAGTAGAAAATTCTTTTTTTGGCTTCAGGTATTCTGATTTTATTTCTTCCACTGCTGTGCTGAATTATTTAATTTTGTTAGGAACCAAGAACAGATAAAGATGATGAGCACTGCAAAAGGATTAATGAAATTTTGAATAATCCTTCTAGTGTCAATCATTCTGAGCATAATCCAGAACAAGATTTGCAGAGATTATTGAGTAGCATGTCCCAATCTCAGATAGTTCAGCTATTCAGTGGAGCTGGCCAAGGATTGTCGTCATTACTTGGAACAATCAGGTATATTGACTTTTTGTAGGAAATGTATTTGATTGCATGAAGTGCTGCATTTGGACTAGTTATTATGGTTTCCAAATAACTTTAAGTTAAAATTCTCTGGTTTTGACTGAAAAAAATTTTTATTTTCACTTTTGTACAGAATCATTTCCAATTTTATAGGGCTTGCATTTGTTGATTCCCATTTTCTAATCAAGCAAAAATATGCAATAATTATGTACCTATATGTATAAGAGTGTTTCATTTCAAATTTCAATAACTCATCGATGAGGTTTTATTATAAGTAATTAGTAAGGTTATTATTATAAGTCAATACTTTTGTGACGTCACATGTTAAAATTTAAAATACTAAAACGCAAAGTTTGGATGTGAATTAAAAATTTACGAACTTGATCTATATTTATTAATAATTTAGCATTCTCGCTATGTGATAATCTCTCATGCAACGTCATTTAACTTCTAGCGGCGTTGTAATGCAAGTGAGACACTCAAATTCACGAGAATTTTGAGAATTCTAACTAGTCGTTTGTTTTTTCGGTTTTATGAAATGTTGGACTTTATGTTGATTTTATTAGATTATTATTTAATAAAAATAAGTAAAAAATGAAAATAGCTGTTTTCTCTTGATTATTTTTAAATACATACATAAATTTAAAAACTGTGTGACGTCACATCAGGAGGGGGGGGTTTATAAAAATGTGACAACCTGTGACAAGGACGGGGGGAGGGGTTCAAAAGTCCTAAAATTCGTGTGACGTACTTTATGGATGGCCCCTATGGCATTAAATATTTGATCCTATTTTGAATTAAACTGTATATCATTGAATATTTAAACGAAAAACCGAATTAAGATTTGGTGCAAATGAATAAGATCATATCAAAATTTGTGAGAAATTGATATCTGAATGGTGATTTTAAAAGTGATTTTTCCCATTATTGAATTTTAACAATACTTCTTAGTGAATGAAATAAATTTTGTAAATATTTTAATTATCTATGTAATGTATGATATGAATTAAGTATTTGAAATGTGTTTTTGTCGACAGGGGGCCAGAAAGTGGTAGTGCTCGCACAAACACTACTCCAGCTATTACACATCGTACAGTACCAAGTACTCCAACAACCACCACTAACACTCAAAGTGCGTCCGCCGTTGGCTCTGGAGGCCAGTCTACTCCTCAGAATGCACCAATAGTCGCGGTTACCCCAGATGCCCCAAGTAGGGCCGCCCGTGCCGGCACTCGGGGAACAGAATCAGGGTCAACCAACCTGCAGGCTATACAGTTGTCAGATTTACAAACATTTTTACAGGGAATTACCCCGGTTGTACCCCAACAACAACAACAGCATTCAGGTAATGAAACAAATTGTATTCCATTTTCAAATGAGCAATAAAGCAGTTGTGAAATGTGTTTAACTTGGTTGCAATGCTATTATCTAAAATTAAAAAACTTTAAAAAAAAAAATGTTAATAAGTAGTTTTTTTTTAAGTTCATTTATTTCTGACCTCGAATCAGTTTTCTGTTACTGAGGCCTAAAATTCACAAAAATTATAACATAATATAAACTCCATTTCAATCATAACAACGTAATATACACTTTCTTATTAAGATAAATTATCCAAAGTTCACACTATCACATTTACCAACTTTGAGTTATATTGTTAATAAATTCGATAGACGATGAATCAACTCTGTGGTAGTTCATATTTATATTAAAAATTAAATAATAAGAAAACAACTTGTCTAAAAACCACAAAATGAAAATAACTTTTTATTCGACTAGTTTCGCCTGTTACAGCATTATCAAGACTGAATACATAATTGCAAAGACATCGCTTGAAAATATAAGTATTTCGGTTCGGTACCTGGGGGTGGTAAAATGTAATCGATGGGTCCAAGTTATCAGAGATTTAACAGTGGGGAGTGGTTTAAGTCTAACTGGTCATTGAAAAGAATGTAATTATGGGATTTTTGGATCTTGTTTATTTCCATGGCTTCCAGGAAGTTCATTATCATACCTTTATCACAGTAATGAAGAATTTTTGGTTTGAAAGAGGATGAGATGTTATGTTTTTTTGACTCTAGATGTTCCCTAAATGCTGATTGTCCGTTTTTTAGATGTTCTTTTAGCCTGGTTTTAAAACATCTCCCGGTCTGACCTATATATGTTGAATTACATTCTTCACAGTCCATTCTATAAACTCCTGTTCTCTTCATTGGATCGACTTTTGACATTTTGTTATTAAAAATCATTCTATCCAATCTGCTGTGACTCGAAAAAGCAGTATTCAGATTATTATTTTTAAAGAATTGAATGATCTTCGAAGAGGGGATGTGCCTATAAGGGATGCTCACAAACTTTTGTACATTTTTGTTATTGCAGTATGGTCCATATAATTTCAAATTGATAAATTGTTTCTCTTTTTTCGAAATTAAACTATTTATTATTTTTAGTGGAAAATCATTGTTGATAACTAAAAATAATAAATAGTTTAATTTCGAAAAAAGAGAAACAATTTATCAATTTGAAATTATATGGACCATACTGCAATAACAAAAATGTACAAAAGTTTGTGAGCATCCTTTATACGCACATCCCCCCTTCGAAGATCATTCAATTCTTTAAAAATAATAATTTGAATACTGCTTTTTCGAGGCACAGCAGATTGGATAGAATGATTTTTAATAACAAAATGTCAAAAGTCGATCCAATGAAGAGAACAGGAATTTATAGAATGGACTGTGAAGAATGTAATTCAACATATATAGGTCAGACCGGGAGATGTTTTAAAACCAGGCTAAAAGAACATCTAAAAAACGGACAATCAGCATTTAGGGAACATCTAGAGTCAAAAAAACATAACATCTCATCCTCTTTCAAACCAAAAATTCTTCATTACTGTGATAAAGGTATGATAATGAACTTCCTGGAAGCCATGGAAATAAACAAGATCCAAAAATCCCATAATTACATTCTTCTCAATGACCAGTTAGACTTAAACCACTCCCCACTGTTAAATCTCTGATAACTTGGACCCATCGATTACATTTTACTACCCCCAGGTACCGAACCGAAATACTTATATTTTCAAGCGATGTCTTTGCAATTATGTATTCAGTCTTGATAATGCTGTAACAGGCGAAACTAGTCGAATAAAAAGTTATTTTCATTTTGTGGTTTTTAGACAAGTTGTTTTCTTATTATTTAATTTTTAATATATTGTTAATAAATGTTATTTGATTTCCAATTGATTTTTCTAGTAGACTTATCTACTGCTCTGACTACTGATGCATTATCTGGAGTTCTGAACAATCCAGAGGCCTTGCAACAATTGCAAAGTCATTTGCCAGCAGTAGATGGTTCTACTCCTCAGGAGACATTGAGGACAACTTTGGCTTCTCCTCAATTCCAGAATGTAAGTAATTGGGAATGTTACAGCTTTGAGAAATATAGAGATATATCCGTCATTTTATTGTTATATTTTATACGAAAGTACTACATACGTAATGTCTTGCTGAATGATCAGATTGACTTGACTTATTCTACTATATTTAATATATTTGAATCGTAATGCATTATAATGATATTTATTTATTTATTTATTTATCTTTATTCACGGGGCAAGCCCCATACATTAAAAATTACAATGTGTTTATGGCTAGAAGCCTACAAAAATACAACTTGATTACATAAAAAAATATTAAGTTATTCAATTCATTCAAATTTTAACAATGATTTTGATAAATTTTTTATTTTGTACAACGAAAGTGTGTTTGGATCAAAAGAGTCTACGATTTTATTACATAACATAAATATTCTATCAATAATTCTCTCTTTATCTCCCTGACGACAATTGTTAAGTTGAAAATCATAAACATTATGACGAAGGTTGCGGGGGGGTACATAAAAATTAAATTGACTCAATATTTCAGGTACATCAATTAAATTGACCAAAATTTTATACCCAAAGATCACATCAGCTCTATCCATAGCTGATTCAAAATTTGAGATTTGAAATCTCTGATAAAGGGGAACTAAATTGTGATCTGTAAACGGAATTCTCATTCCAGTTCTATACCCTGCATACCTAATAAATACTCTATTGAGAGATTCTAACTTTTTTATCTCTCCCTTATCTTTGGGTCTCCAAATAGGAGAAGCATACATAACTGTTGAATACACAAAGGAGAAATAAAGTTTTCTAAATGTTTCAATGTTGTTAAACTTATTCGTAAATCTCTTAAGAAAATAGATTTTCTTTTGACCTTTTAGAAAAGTAAATTCGTAGTGCTGCTTAAAAGATAATTTGTCATCAAAAATTACACCTAAATCTTTCGTAAAATTCACTTGATTTATAAGTTCATTACTAAGAGAATATGGAAGAAGCCAAATAGATCGTGATCTACCAAACCTAATGTGGAAGCATTTATTTACGTTGATATTCAATCCATTAGCTACACACCAATTATTAAAGCTATTTATGTCATATTGCAATTTATCCATATCCTCGTAGGAGGTGATTTCTCTAAAAATCTTTGCATCATCAGCGAACAACAAAATTTTACTATACAGGATTTGATCTATCACATCATTAATAAAAATGAGGAAGAATAAAGGGGCCAAATGAGTACCCTGTCCTACTCCCGAAAGAACAATGATTGAAAAAGAGTAGACATTCCCGATTTTTACTATTTGTTTTCTATCATGAAGATAAGATGAAACCCATCGAAGGAGACTACCACTCATGCCATAGGCATATAGTTTTCGGAGTAAAAGTTCCAGATTTACTAGATCAAACGCTCTCGAAAGATCTGAATAAATAGAATCTACCACATAGCCAGAGTTTAGTTGCTTTACTAAGAATTCATGATAAACTGTTAAATTTGTAACAGATGATCTGCCATCAATGAAACCATGTTGTTGCGGAACTATGAATCTCCGAAAATAACCGAAAATTTTTGTGATAGACAACAAAATCAAGCAGTTTAGCAAATGCATTATATTTATTTACAGGTCTGTAATTATTTATGTCCGCATTATCCCCCCTTTAGGTAAAGGAATAATATACGAAATTTTCCATGCGTCCGGGTAAATCCCAAGAGCTAATGAAGCATTAAACAGTTTGGTTAACCAGACTATAATTAAATCTGAACATTCTTTTATCAGTTTGGGATGTATGCCATCAGGACCAGGGCTAGAATCTGGTCTTAAATTGTTAACAACATCTTTAATATTATCAGCGACTCTATCGTCTAAATGCATAACTGAGGGATAAGAATTCGAATATTAGTAATAATTCTTTATTAGTCCAAGAGATCATAACAAAATGATATAGTTTAAGTCGCCTAGGCTACACAATTAGATCTAATATAACCAAATTCAATTGAATAAATAAACTAAAAAAACAATTTAATCATTTTTAAACCCCCCCCCCCATTACTGCCAGACCTCCAGATTTTCATCAGAGAATACACACCCCTGATTGATCAAAAATAACGTAAGTGCTCTTGTAAATTGTCCAAGAATATTTGAATTAACAATTTGGAAAACCCATTTTAATAGCCAGTCCTTGATCTTATATCTAATAAAAGAATAACTTTTCCAGAATTGCTTCACCGAAATTACAAGTGTAGTTTGTATAATAAATCATTTCAATTTATAGGCAGTGTCCCAATTCTCCAGTGCCTTGGAAACAGGACAGTTGGGTCCAGTGGTATCTCAATTATCTGTTAATTCAGATGCTGTGACAGCTGCTGCTCAAGGAAATATGCAAGAATTTGTGAAAGCTTTAGAGAAATCCACCACAGATGCTGGGGATGCTTCGAAGGACAAAGACAAAAAGGAATCTTCTAAAGATGATGAGAAAGACGAAAGTGATGAAAAAATGCAGTTGGATTAGTTATATTTCTTTTATCTCTTAATTGCATTATGTATTCAACAAAAATATAACATTATCAGTTGATTTCCTTTTACTATATATTCTTATGTTTGTTAAGATTTTTTTGAAATGTGTGCGAACCTTAGTTCTAGAAATGTATTTCCAAAACCGGCTCTGAAATATATTCACAAGAACAAATAACAATTTCATAGAAATGAAAATGAGATTCTGAGTCTCATAACACAAATTTAAAAATTATAAATACAATTTATTGAACTGAAATAGGCTTGAGAAAAACATTGGAACATTCAATTAAAGTTACTAATTAAACACGATTTTATGAATAACATGCAGTTTTTATTTTTGGAACCTTTGCCTAGTTTTACATTTTAGAAATGCTGAGAACAAATTAAATCTGTCCTAGATTAGGCATTTAAGCAGTTGAGAAAAACCCTTCAATCCGTAAATTATTGGAAGTGTTGTAATATCAATACTTCTGTAGGAATTACACCGAACATATATTCTACAAAATAACAGGAATTATTAATGTTAAAGGTAAAATTTGCTGCCTTAATAGATTAGATCGAGTATCCGCTTTAAGGTTATGAAGTTGGTAGCTTAATTAGCTTAGCAAGGTGGCCTGGTGGGAAACAGAGGTCAAAGCTACGTCAGGAGGCCGGAATCTGGCCCGATCGTGAACGGGCAACAGCAACACCGAAAACGGCTATTGCACGCACTCCAGGATAATAAATAAGGAATTTGGGAATAAATCTCATGCAGTAAATTATTCGTATTGTTATTTTGATTGACTACTATGTATTTTAGCTCGAAACGAGAGGCAGTATTCAAGTTGAGAGTTTTAAAAGCAATTGTAAAGTGTTCCAAATAAAAGCGCATATCAGTGGCAAAAACTAGATAGATAGATAGATTTATTTGTTCACATGGGATCCATAACGATATTGAACTTGTCAAAATACAGTTATTATAATACATTGTCAAAAAATATATAGGAATTAAAAAACAAACTATTACAGACATATAAATACAAACATTAACAAAATATCACAGTCATTTACATTGTTGAAATATTGTCCTCAAAATATTCATTAAGGGCATAATATTCTCTGGAGACCAGGAATACTTTTAGTCGTTTTTTGAATTGGTTCAATGGTAAGTCTCGTATTGCTTGAGGAAGATGGTTCCAAATCTTCCTAATCGAGAATTCGACATTTTTTTGTAGGTACTGATATTTGTTGGAGGACGGATGAAGGTTGTTTTTATGCCTAGTATTATAATTGTGTTCCGCTATGCTTTCCGAGAATAAATCATAATTTTTTTTTATAAACATTGAAGACTCTAAAATATATAGGTTCATGGCGGTCAGTATTTTTTTTGTATGAAAACCGGTTTGCAGCTCTCTCTCATTCGCAATCCACACATACTTCTCAGGCATCTTTTTTGTAGTATTAGTACCCTTTGCATACACGACGTATTTCCCCAGAAAACAATTCCATAAGATATCCTTGACTGTACAAAGGCGTGAAATGCCAACATAGCAACATCCACACTCACTGACATAGACAGTATTTTTAGAGCATAGTTATGTCTAGCTAGGCCCAAACACAATTGTTCAGTGTGTTCTTTCCAGTCCAGCCTACAGTCAATTGTCACTCCCAGAAATAATACTGATTTACATGGTTTTAAAATTCTATCATTGTACACAATTTCAAAATTTTCGGCATATCCCCCTCTACTAAAATTGACAAACTGCGTTTTGTCAACATTCAGCAGCAGGTTGTTCCTGGAAAACCAATCTTCAAGCTCATTCATACTTTCTTTCACCCTTGTCTCACATTAATTCCTTGTCTTTTCACTTATAATCAGTACAGTGTCATCGGCATACAATACGATATTCTGGCTAACCATGTTTGGCAGTTCATTCACATAAAGTATATAAAGAAGTGGGCCCAAGATTGAGCCTTGTGGCACCCCTCTCCGAACAGTCAAATCATATGATTTTATTGAATTTCCACTCATGTCAGTCTCAACTACACGCTGCTTTCTATTAAAAAGATAGGACTGCACCAAAGCCAATGCCACCCCCCTTATTCCATACCTGCTAAGCTTGCTACTCAGTATTGAGTGGTCAACCGAGTCAAAAGCTTTGGAAAGGTCTAAGCACAGCGCTACTGTATCCCTATTGTCATTAAGCGATTTTAAAATATCTTCTAAGGCCTGATACACGGCCCGTACTGTACTTTTCCCTTTTCTGAATCCACTCTGCCTGTCTGTTAAGATTTTATGAGATTCAAGATAGGTACTATGCGATCATACATTATTTTTTCAAATATCTTATTTATGTTAGACAGGAGGGTGATTGGCCTATAGTTCTCAATTTTATTTTTTTCATTTTTTTTGTAAATTGCCCTAACACAACCCAGCTTTAATACCTCTGGATAAACTCCCGTTAAGAAAGTCAAGTTAATGATATGAGCAATAGGCTCTGCGATTTCATGTCCTACTTTCAACGGACGTCCCGAGAGGGTTGGTCGGGGCAACAGGATGTTTCTCTAACAATCAGGACATCTAGTCACATTAATTGTTGATGGAAATTAATAGACTTTGTAATAAATAAAAATATATTAAATTTTCTCAAGTCAAACACAATAACTGTAACATTTAGGTACACTGTACCATTATCAAATAATTACCATGCACAAAGTCAAATATATAGAAAAACTAATGTCATGTATTGTATGAAACCAGTATTAAATAATAACGAAGATGATCGAGAATTACGTTCATAAGTCACATAAAAAAACAGATTCAAATGTAAGTTTTTTTTTTTTTAAAGGAGGATGGTGGGGCACAGGCGAATATTTCGCATGTATCCCACCATCTACCCTCATGGGTTCGTAAACTCTGTACATTACCCAGTAAATATATATATATAAATGTAACCGCTGAAACTCATGGAACATTCACAATATCCATATCTTACCCGGGATTCGAACCCGGTACCGTCTGTGCCCCAGACAATTTCCCAACCATCTGGACCACAGACGGTTGATAAATGTAACAGTTTAAATAGTGATCGGAAATTATTGAAATGAAGCATTCGATCCTCTTACACTTGATCAATTCTTAGTGGCATTAGCTTTTGTATAGATTTAACTTTGCACATAGAAATGTAGTAATTTTTTGTATATTTTGATGAACCATTGCACCGAAATATGTACTACAATTATTTTGTAAAATTTATGAAAATTCCATAATTTATTTTTATTCGATGAAATTCATGAGACATTTCGAAAAAGATTTACGATGAAAAAAAACCATTCGAGATATATCCTGCACTTTTTCTTCATAGAAATAGTTGAAGCATAAAAAAAACTGACCTGCTTATACCTAATTCATAACTTTAGTATTGAAAAATGTATGAAACTTCCTCATTAACCTTTCTATATGTTGAAACTGTGTTACCAAGCATCCTCTCAAGTATGTTGTATTGCGTCAATCGAAGTGGCCGATAGTGGACTTGGTTCTTTAAAATGGACAATAATTTTAAAATTTTAAGAAGTGTATGATCGATCTTTTGAGAATAATAAACGAATTTTTTAATTTCAGCTCTGAAAAATGAGGATTTTGCATAGCATATGTTTACCTACACATGTTTCAGAAAATGTACGAAAAATTGGAGAAACTAACATCAATTAAATAATTTATTGTTTAGAAAAGCACGCTTTGATAGCAAACTGAACTGTAGAAAGTAATTTATTTTATAGTAAAAACACGTGGGGTTCTATTTACTATATTTTTATAATAACTCTACTTTTATAAATAGCTACCAATGAAATATTTGTAACATAAGATATCAAGCACCGCACTATAAGATTTTTTATAATAAAATAAATTGTTTTCTAGTTAGAAAAGCGTGTTTTCTTAAACTATAATTTATTCTATTTTTTAGTCTCAAAACGCAATTAAAACTAGAACTATCTCATTTTTTCCATCCTGTGGATCCTGGCTAGGAGAATAGAACAAAGTGTTAAAATAATTATATTGTAATCGGCCCTTATTATGTGAGACATATTCAAAAGAATTAGAGGTCTTAAAGATGGCAAAAATGAAGTTGGAAGATTTTGTTCCATAAAGGTTAAGCTAGTAAAAGCGTATCAAAAAATAACTAAATATATGATAAAATATATATTTCTTAAAAATATAAAAACTATTCAAAAATCCACCCTCTTCTCCTTCAGCCTTTATATCAGGTAAATAAATCATGTGTCTTCTTGAAATTTTTTCAAATCGGCACAAAAAAGTATCTGAAAATATTTGTTCATTAATTTAAATCTGAAGTTTTTTTATCCTATAATACAAATTAATTAACTAAGATCGGTTGAGATTGCTTGAATGTATTAATTTTATTTCTTCTGAAAACAAGTATTTATTTGATTTCAACAGATGTACTAAATGCTTTTGTTATTCTATATAGTAGATGTAAACTACATAATCTTGTGAGTGTAAACAAGAACACAGTATGGTTGATGATGGATAGAATTGATTGAAGTACATATTAATCCTTCAAACAATTTTCAACTCACTCATAATTATGATGCTTAGGAATGCAACCAGAAACCACATATATAATGAAAACAAGGATAGCCTGAATAGTTGGTTTATTAGCAAAAAGTTTAGAAATTTTTGTTGTAACATTAAACTTCAATGAAAGCTATCTGTTTCACAGGGGTAAGATAACATAAAATAAACTGTTACTGATTTATGTTCAATTATAATGATCACAATGAAAAATTTTTATACTGTAATATGACACTTCTTTAGCTTTTGATTAATTACCTACTTTAGTAAACAAAATTCTTTTTGGAGGAATTTGAAAAAGAACTATATAACATAGTTACATATGGGTGCATCAGAACAACAGTGGTTCAAGTCCAAAATTTTGATTTTCTTTTTTATTCTCGATTCAGTACCCCCAATACGGTTCCTTTTCAGAGCAACAAAGATCCAAGTCCACTACTCAATAGTTGCCTTTAAAATACCACTAGATCGGTATTGCTGTGGATTAAGAATGAAAATGTTCAGAGCAAAGGTGACCAAAGTCCTATTTTTTCTGTCAGGACACATATTGCTTCCATTAGTGGATGTGACTATGGTGACTAAAAATTCAGTTAATTAACTGAAGTCATCAAATTCAAACGTGGACAACCATTTTTTTTAATATTTATAGAGAATGTCTCAAGTATTATGGACTTTTGAGAGATTTCCTTAATAAAGAAGTGCGTTGGAAAGAAATTCACATATTTAGCAGCGGTAAATCGTGAGCCTCTGTACATGCAACGACGAGCCATAACTTTAGTAAAGATGAATGATAAAAAATCGCTTCTACCTTTTAAACAACTTATTTTTCATCAATTTCATGAAAATCTTCCTGTTAAAATTAATACAAGAACATTCTTCCAAGATGGTCAGGATCATAGTAATCAGTTGTTAAGTGATAAAGAGTACAACAACGAATACCAATTCATTTATTTTTTTAAAATTTATTTACCTAAACATACAGTAAATCAAAAATAATCTCATATATAAAATATTAAACTCAAAATTACAATTCATGATTTAGGTAAGTTTACTCCAAATCAGCATATTGCTGTTCCAGGAGTTCAATCGCTCTTAGAAGTTAATATTCAATTCAAGTCTGCTGAACAAAAAAATGTTTTTATTGACTTCACAAACTTAGGAAATGAGTTGCTATTCTGTATTTCTAGAGGTAATCTATTAAATGTTTCAGAGCATTTCCTTATTGGATTCCTTTTGCCTATTTCAGTCCTTGCTTGTTGTAAGTGGAGATTATGTTTTATTCTGGTTCCGTATTGATGAATTTCACTATTTCTTGTTAACCTGATGTTGAGTTTATATCCTTCGTATTCTTTTTTATAAATTACTTTACATTGTTCTATTTCTAATAGTGTTTTTATTGGTTCTATATTTAGTGTTTTGTATACCTCTGCAGTTGGAGTCCTATAATCAATGTGAAATAAGAGTTTAACAAAATTTTGTAGCCTCTGGAATTTTGATAGCAGAGTTTCAGAACATGTCCCCCAGATGCATACCAGGTATCTTATGTTCGAAGCAAAGAAAGCATTGTATAACTTATATTTAGAATTAATATCCAAATACTGTTGACATTTATATATCATACCTATCATAGGAATAATTTTACTGCTCAAATATTGGTAATGTGCTTGCCAGTTTAACTTATTGTCCAAAATGATTCCTAAATATTTAGCTTGATCTGTTTTAGTTAAAATACTCCTTCCTAATCTGAGTTGAATATCTTCATTCTTATTTTTCTGTTTGAATAACATATATTTTGTTTTGTTGATATTGAGTTTCAATTTGTTTTCTGTTAACCATGAGTTGTATTTTAGCAGATCATTATTTATCTCCTCTTTCATGCACTGTAAGTTTTCTCCAGTATATACTAGAATAGTATCATCAGCGAACATGAAATAGTTAGCTCTCAGCTCCGCCTTCTTCAAACTCAAAACATACAAAATATACAGTAATGGACCCAGAACAGATCCTTGTGGGACTCCATATGTAATGTTGCGTTCAGTACTTTTCTCACCATCAAGTATAACAGTTTGTTTTCTATTAATTAAATATGATTTCAGCAAACGAAACATATTCCCTCGAATTCCTAGGCTATGCAGTTTGACTAAAAGTTTTTGATGCTCAATTACATCGAAGGCCTTTTTTAAATCTATTAAAATTACTATTATATATTTATCCTGATCCAAGTTAAGTGAGAGGACATGAACAAGATCCATAACTGCATTCTGGGTACCACTATTTTCCAAGAAACCATATTGTCATGCATCTCTTAAATTAATTTTTTTTTATATATCCTAGAAGTCTCTTTTTTAGCAATTTCTCTATGATCTTTGAGAAAACAGATAAGATGGAAATAGGTCTATAATTCTCCAAAACTGTATGAGATCCAGACTTGTGCATTTGTGCATTCGACGAATAGATTAGCTAGTTTTTTTAATATTCATTGTTTTTTGATATAAATTTTATTTTACTTACTTGTTTCAGTCTAAAAACATCTAATCGCAAATTAAAATTTATTTTTTGTAAAATTGTAAAAAAATATTTTCAGAGCAAGTAAAATAAATAACATAAAATCTTTTAGCTAAATTCAGTTTTATTCTTGTGACTTGGATTAAACACTGCACCTCAATATGAATTCGTTCAGTGCAATACAGATCTAAGTCCATATTTTTTTCTTAATTAATTTATTAGTTAGGTGTTTTTGAATTTATCATTAATGAAGTATAAGAGAAATAAAATTTTACATATCACCAAAAAGAATCTAATTAATCCAATTTGAAATAAATAACAAGAAATTACCTATAACCACAAACGCAAATATCTTAATTAAACAAAACTTTGTACTTTGGACTTGGACCACTGTTGTTCTGATACACCCATATATTATAATAACGATTTTAACAATATTTGAATATATAACTAATTCAAAACATAAATAACTTTTCTTCTTAAAAACATTGAGAAAATCATATCAAGTTGAGAAATTTTTTGTTGAAGCTAATATGAGGGGAAAAGGCATTACAAATAAATATGAATTGTTGCTGTAAAAAATGAATCTAGGAATGAAAATTTGCTTGATACTCTTCTACAACAATATATTATTATAATTAGTAATTTTAAAAATTAGTAATTTAAAAAATTTTACCGTATGTGCCCATCCTGCTAAGGGCCCATAAAGTTGCCTGAAATGATTTCCAATATCATTATAAATTTTATCTGTAACAGTTTTCTTTTTTGAAAGATGAGGCATGTAAAATTTCATGGCAATCTGGTAAACATGTGTATCAACAGGTAGAGCCCCCAAATGTCCCAGAGACATTAAACAAATACAATCTGCTACTTTTGCTCCAACACCATTTAGTTTCGTCAGAAAAGCTTTAGCATCATTATATTCAAATTTTTTTAGTTCCTCCAGCCATATTGTACCACCATTTTGCATTATGAATTTAGCTGATTCACTTATATATTTTGATCTATAACCAAAGCCATTTGCCCTTAATTTGGCTTCAACATCTCTATTTGCTAAAGCTTCTACATCTGGAAAACTATAGTACGTTTCGCCATCTAACTCACATATCTTTTCCCCATAAAATGTGGCCAATTTATTAACCATACTGGTTATTCTGAAACAACCAAAAATTTAATTATATGTTACTGCGTTAGCAGCATAAACCACTATAAAACAATAACATGCATAATTTCTGAACAATAAATAAAAATCTATATATGAATATATTTCAATAAATTTATAAAGCAAATAAAAACGTTGGCATTACTTCTAAAATAATATTTAAACCCAATAACTAAAGCTAAGTTTATGAATTTTACGATCTACAGT
This sequence comes from Cynegetis impunctata, assembly GCA_030704885.1. Taxonomy (NCBI): domain Eukaryota; kingdom Metazoa; phylum Arthropoda; class Insecta; order Coleoptera; family Coccinellidae; genus Cynegetis; species Cynegetis impunctata. Next base: position 617,787 of record JARQZK010002199.1, on the reverse strand, counting down.
ATTATTGTTAGTTATACCTAGATATATTATTATTTGAAGAGCATATGAAAGAAAATATATTTTCAGTGACATCTTGCTTCAAAACTCTAATTCCATAAAACTGTTTGGCTGCCTTTGCGAAAATAGGATCGGCTTCCGACCACTGTTTATAGTATTCCTCTAAATTTAAATGTAATTGAAAATAACTAATCAGCATATCATTGAAAATTTTATTTTTTTCTTCAATTCCTTTGTCATTATTCGTATTGTTTTCAGATTCATATACCATGTACATAATTTCATTTTCATGTTGTTGTAATACCCATACTTTTTTGTTGAAAACTCCTATCCATTGATCTTTATCATCTATTTTGGTCCACCTGAGAAACAAAATTATCAAAATAAATAATATACGAAAGAAATAACCCACCGAAAGCTTTGACCACCATTTAAAGTACCCTTAAGTTGGAGATCGGATTTTCTACAAACAAGTTTGAACCAATTTTTCATTTTGAAAAATTTTGAACCGGCAAATTTTAATTTTTAAATTTTTAGGTTATTGTTTGGTTGGTAGCTGGTGTAGTCACTAGCCAGAGCCACACTAGTTGGTTAGTTATATTTGTTCGATAGTAATTCTTTCCTATATGATAATGTGCTAAAAGAAATTTTTAATTCCTAAAATAAAAGATGCTTTAGCAAACGCTCGACGGGAATGCTACGTGAAACATCGTGAGAAACATTTCCTACATATTCTTTCTTATATATTGACAAATACGTAAAGCCATTTACATAAAGTTCTTTGAATATATGCTTTAAAATTAGCCCAGTCAAATTAGACAAAAAAATCCTAGAGTATTGCGAAAATGGTCTAAAACATAAACCACTTTTTTTAGACTTGGGTTAGGCTAGGCGCGCACTACGAGTTTTTTACTGAGCGGCGAAAAAACCTGCGACATTTTTACGTACGGCAAAAATAATTGAAAAAAAGCTGGAGCGCGCACTACGGCCTAATAACGCATAAAAAAATCATATTTAAAATAGATTTAGTAGAAGCAGCTTGTATTTCTGCTCTTGTAGTTAGAGCTCGTAAAAAGAAAAAAGATTTTGGGTACATCCTCTTATCAAAGAACGTTTAAATAAGGGACAATTCTGTAAAATATTTTTCTACCGTAATCGCTGTTTGATGTTACTATCATATTCTTCTGAAGCAATGTCATACAAAGCCGTTCTTTTCTCAACTCCAGTAATAAGGATTTCATCAGGATTCAATCAGGAATCATCATCCTGATCATTACGATCAATACTGAATGTAGTCATCGTTGCTCCAAAAATACAAAATAAATATTATATGATAACCTAAAAATTGCCAGTGAATCGCCGTAGTGCGCGCAGTCAAAGATAAACTAATGTATCACAACAAACCGATCAACCGCCGCGCCGCAAAGAAGTTGTAACTTGTTACAGACTTTTCGACGCTGCGGCGACTTTGTAGCTAAGTGCGCGCAATAAAATTGAAAACTCAATGTTACAATACTGCGGCGCGATTTTATGCCGCAAAACATTGATAGTGTGCGCCTAGCCTTAATGTGTATGACACGTCCCGAGGTTGAGGATTGAGCTCGCGGAGGGGAGTAAAGTTACTTATTTTCAGTTTTATGCTTATATCTCGTAAACCACTCTTACAGAAAAATACTTTACATACAAAATTCAGCTGATAAAATTTCAGACAAAAATTGTTTCATACATTTTTGTTCTAGGACTAACCTGTTGAGTTTCAGAAAGTAACATCATTTTAAAAATTGTGCTCTCTTCGTATTTGAAACCAAATTACAATTGACTTGTACATTATTGATTTGAAATTCATTATACCGATTTAATTATTCCCGCATCTAGCTGTTGACTTTCGATACAATGCAATGTGAATAGTCTATTATTTTCGTGGAAAATAAAAATTGTATAATGTTTTGCAAGATTTTCCTCGGGAAACAGAACTGCTATATTTGTCAGATCTTGCCTTCTTCCTCAAAAAAGTAAACCTAATTATTATATTAGAGAGTTGAAGATAATTTATGTCTTATGACGTAAATAAATATTTAAATATTTAACCATAGAGATGGAGAGATGTATAGTATAACCACAAAATTTTCACTACCTTTACTACAAGTAACAAGTTAGTGCTAACGTTGCTAACATTGTGCACATTCGCAGTTACATTTCCTTGCATCATATTTTGAATTAAAACTTTAAACATGGTTTTGGATTTAGACTTGTTTAGGACTGACAAGGGTGGAAATCCCGATAAGATTAGGGAAAATCAAAAAAAAAGGTTTAAAGATGTAGCTCTGGTTGACAAAGTTGTAGAACAGGACTCCTTATGGAGACAATTGAGGCATAATGCCGACAATTGGAACAAACTCAAGAATCTCTGCAGTAAAGTAATTGGTGAAAAGATGAAGAAAAAGGAAGCTCAAGGAGATGCCAATGAAGATATTCCAGCTGATGTAACAAATAATTTGTTAGATCTAAATAATGATTTATTGAAACCCCTTACGGTGAATCAAATTAAGAAGGTAATTGAAGTTCTTTATTAGTATATATGTGCAATGAACTACCTTCAGTGTTTCAAGTTTTAATATAGGTTTAAGTATAAAGAAGTATCTGACCTATCATTAAAGAAAAACTAGAACATTAGTCTATATTAATATTTATTCTTTTAGGTTCGTGCTTTGATTGATGAGGCTATACTCAAAAATGAAAATGCTTTAGCTGAAGCAGTAAAAGATCGAAATAATGCTCTCAGAGAAGTAGGAAACCATTTGCACAGTTCAGTGCCAGTAGACGATGATGAAGATAATAATAAAGTAGAAAGGACATTTGGAGATTGTGAGTCTAGGAAAAAGTATTCCCATGTTGATCTCATACATATGATTGACGGCAAGTCTATTTCTATTAAAATTATAGCTTTAATTTTAGTGTCCATCATAAAACAATTTATATGGAGAATAACTTCCAAGTTTATGATATTAACCCTCTGTGACTAACATATGTTCGTAGTACACTGTAGCTAACATCGGTCTCAGAGACCAATTTCAATTAAACGTTGATAATTGTTTTATAATGTGCAATATTTTTATTATTATTTCAGATTTTGATTAAGTAAACACTCCTTGACAATTTTTGATAATTTTATTTTATTTATAACTTCAGTCCTATAATAAACATAAAAAAAATTCAATTTCGTCAATTAAAAATCATAAACATTTTCATTGGAGAAATAAAAAAAAGAACAAATTCTGAAATGAATAATTAAAAACAGATAACTGTATAAGTATATACTTAATACTAAAAGTGAAGTACCAAGAACATAAAGGCGACCGTAAACTGAAAAAACAAGAACGAATCAAGTATTCATTTTCAAGCTGCATTCTGACCACAGTGGAATTGGATGTTCCAGGCACATGAATTTATAGCAGAAAAGATAGCTATACTTTGTTTTTCTGTTCTTTTTAGATGCATACTTTCAAAATCGCCATCTTCCAGGCTATCATCACTTTTTTCTGCGGCTTCATTTTCTGGTTCATCGATCGATTCCTGCCATAGGCGTTCTAGTCTTTCTTGCTCCTTTTCATAACTCCAATGAGCCATTCTGTTGAGCAAAATGTTCTATTTAGTCTTTTTGAACCAAACGGGTACCAAATATAAATTAAGATTCCTGTTTCATAATAAAAAAAGAATATTGACTTACTTAGTATTTTCGGAAAATCACTTGCACACCTACTAACATCGGTCCACAAGACCGAAAGTGATAGTAACTCAACACATAATCGTCATGAACCACTGTCCTAGAACCACTTAAGTGTAAGGTGACGAAATAGGAAACTACTGAAACGCGCAGAATCATAAGTTGGCGCGGTATCGTTTTAGCGAAGAAAATTGAAGTTGTCGGTTTCACAGACCGTATGTTAGTTACGGAGGGTTAATATGTACAAATTGTGAATGCACAATTGTATGTTAGTCAATTATTATTTCATTTTTGTAATCGAACCGCATGAAATTTTCCATATTATTATACTTGGATTTTTGTAGAGGTTGATGTGACCTTAACATGTTGCTGAGGTATTAATTCTTCTAAAAAATTTATTCGTTGTGAAAATTTTCATTCATAAAGTATTTAATTTAGGTGAGTTAAATTTTCTTTGGGCATTGAATACATTAATTGAAAAACTTGCCTTATGCTATTTGAAGGCATTATGTTCCAGGAGAAATTGCATGTATAATCCTCTTTTCATAACCAAATCCTTGATTAACATATAGGCTCTTGCACCGTATATTTTAAACTAAGTTCAATGATAAACCGAGTTTAATTTGACATTTTCGCTTGTCAGAAAAAAGAGCCTAATAGATATTTAGAGAGGAATTAAGGAAAGTGATTTTTAAAAACACAAAACAATTTTGAAAGCAGCGTTATTATTATGATGAACAAAACTAAATTTGAATTTACTACGTTTATTATCACAAAATATTTTGAAAAATTTTAACACTGCGATTGCAATTTCGGTCACTAGACCATGTTAAAAAAAAAAAAAATTTTTCAAAATATTTTGTGATAATAAACGTAGTAAATTCAAATTTAGTTTTGTTCATCATGTTAAATTATCACGTAGTAACGACGGATTCCATCAGTTATTATTATGTGTTTACAAATCCAGTTTGTCCTGGGTTGAAACTACTGTAGTGTATTCTTAGGAGAACTATTTTGATATTTTTTCAAAGAAGGGGGTTATTATATTGTAACATTATCAATGATATGATAATAGTGGTCTGTTTTAGGAATGGATGGTGAAAGAGGTACAATGGTCTCTGGAGGCAGAGGTTACTATTTGACTGGGCCAGCTGTATTCTTAGAACATGCTGTGATACAATTAGCACTAAGAATACTACATAAAAAAGGATACAAGCCACTCTACACTCCATTCTTCATGAAAAAAGAAGTGAATATTAATTTTATATTCATCAATTATCATAAAAATCAATCATTTTGAATTACTTTAGAGTATATTTTAGATTTTAGAATTAATCATGAATAATATTCTGCTTCAGGTGATGCAAGAGGTAGCTCAATTATCTCAATTTGATGAAGAACTTTACAAAGTTATTGGAAAAGGCGAAAAAGCTGGTGATAAAGACATTGAAGAAAAATACTTAATAGCAACTTCGGAACAACCTATTGCTGCGTTCCATAGAGATGAGTGGTTATCTGAGACATCTCTTCCAATAAGATATGCGGGCATATCCACTTGCTTCCGACAGGAAGTTGGTTCTCATGGAAGAGACACCAGGGGTATTTTCAGGGTGCATCAATTTGAGAAGGTGAGGTATTTCTTTCAACTCTGTTTTTATCGAAGTAGCTAACATTAGAATCATTATAGGTAGAACAATTTTGTTTGACCTCCCCCTTTGATGATGCTTCGTGGGTTATGATGGATGAAATGATTGCCAATGCAGAAGACTTTTACAAATCCTTGGGCATTCCATATAGAATAGTGAATATTGTTTCAGGAGCTCTTAATCACGCAGCAGCAAAGAAACTCGATTTGGAAGCTTGGTTTCCAGGATCGGGAGCATTTAGAGAATTAGTCTCATGTAGTAACTGTTTAGAATATCAAGCTAGGAGACTTTTAGTGAGGTAGGCCTACAATATTTTTATTCAAGCGTTTATGGAAATGAAAAGTTTATGCTCTCTCTATTTTCTGATTTAGAATGAAGCAAGAGTTACTTCATTAATTTTAAACAATATTTTATTCATAAACTAAAAATGCATTGTTTTTAGAAGTCAAATTTTTTTTACCAACATTTCTTGATAAAGTCTTCACAATATTTACCTTCAAATGTGCCTTCCATTTATGTAAAATAACTTATCCAATAGAGTTTTGAAATTAATATTGACATGATGCTATAAAACATGTTGTATCATTATTAGGGGTTATTTTTATCTAGATATTAATTTTCAGGCTGTTCCAGCTGATAAATTTTTGTCGATATGTTTTCCCTAAATTTTGAGTTGTAATGTTACATAATATTCTCAATTCTTTTTCCATTAGACAGTTCAGTTCATATTTTTGATCACTTTTATAATAGCAAAGGGGGCCTGTGATGTATATAAGGGGCGTATTCACGGGTGGGGTACTGGGGGTAATTACCCCCCCCCCCAGAAGAGAATTTGCAACACTAAATCTTCGAATGAAATTGAAAATATAAAATATATCAAATATTGTACGAAAACTAATAAAAAAGGTTTTTCATATTATTTGATAGTCCACGTAGCATATAAAAGAAATAAATAAACAAACGAAATTTATCAGAATAGATAGATCCTAGATAGATCATACCTAGATCAGTGAATCGCATGCGAAATTTTGTGTGGTTGCATAAGTAAATAGGTGTTTATGCGCGATGCCTCGGTATCATTCAAAAGCAAGGGTTCAGGTTGCCGCATCGTTTGGTCCAAATTCTTCAATACAAATTATGAAAATTATACAAATTCAGAACTTTTGTTATACATACTCACGATTATGGAAAGAATTCCGACGAAAGAGGCGAATTGATTTCGTCTTGTGATTTTTGAATCATATTTGATGCTAGAAGAAGCGGTTATGTTTAAATTTTAAATAAATATATCATTCCCTAACCTTTCTGATATTTTTCCTTCAAATTTTGAATAGCCTATTTCTTGGGTTTTCATATTTTTTTCTGGAGTTTTATATATATTTTATTTCTTAACTTTTATGTATATTTTATATCTTCACATTTTATGATGAATATTGTATGTACATGTCCTCGCAATTATTTTATATTTTTTTGATGTAGAATAAAAGAGTTGAATTATGGATGAGCTACGATCAATCGACACCCCTCCCTCCCCCGCTTTCGCTGATTATCCCATAAATAAATTAGGTCAACTGCCTAAAACTTGCTACTACCCCCAAACTCAATCTCTGGATACGCATATATATATATATATATATATATATTCTTCACGGCTTTGCATGGTAGTTAACATATATTTTAGGCAAAAAAAATTGTTACTGATAATGTTGATTGCTTCAGATATGGCCAAACAAAGAAAATGAATTCAACCACTGATTATGTACACATGCTTAATGCAACAATGTGTGCAGCAACAAGAGTTATTTGCGCAATTTTAGAAGTTCACCAAACTGAAACTGGTATCAAAGTTCCTGAAATACTAAAAGATTTCATGCCGGAGCCATACCAAGAGGAAATTCCATTTGTTAAACCTGCACCAATAGATATGGAAAAGGAGAAAAAGTCAAAGAAACAAAAGGATAGTAAAAAAGGAGGCGGAGAAGAATAATAATATGATAAGCACAAAAACTCAATTCTCATAATTTTTTTCTACTTATCTTAACGAAATACATGTTGAGCTTCTTACAAGTTGAAAAAGAAAAAAGTTATAGCCGAGTTTATTTTCATGTTAACCTTTATATTTTTTATATATACAAGCATTTTTGTTTGAGTGATTATATATATATATATATATATATATATATATATATATATATATATATATATATATATAATATATATATATAATTTTATATATATATATATATATATATATATATATATATATATATATATATATATATATATATATATATATATATATATATAGGGTGAATGTGCTAATAATGGACACCTAAGACAATTTTTCATTGATTGTATACAACTTTAGTGAACTCAGTAGATAGGTAAATTATAGTAGTGTAAAATTAAACGAATATTTGATTTTTTTTTTTTTTAAATTAAAGTTTAGTGTGCTTCGATATCTTAGATCATTAGCACTACGGAACATTTGAGTTTACATATTATGGCATTTGTTACAAAAGAAAAGTATTAGGTTATATATTTAGATAGAATTAATTCAGTTGGTGATTTGTAGAAATTTAATGGTAGCTTCCAGTTTTTCAATTACTTGTCCTAGGGCCTCTTGCAGGGAGTTCATCATACCAGTTTGTTCTCGGTGGGGCTGGTAATTCGGACAGCTTACAAGGATATGGTTAACGTTCATAGGTCGGTTACATTCGGTGCATGTTGGAGCATTTTCTCTATTCAGCAGATAGGCGTGAGTGAGTCTAGTACAACCTAGTCGCAGTCGCGATATTTTGACTTGTTGTAGACGGTTAGTGGGAAGGGTCATCACTTTGAGTAGATCTGGTTTGATTCGTTTCAAAAAGGTGTTCTTTTGCTGCCAGTCTGATTTCCATAAGCATTCAACAGTATATGATGCGGATATTTGTATGTCTTCGTTTGTATGAGCGTTAAGTAATCTATTTATATTCTTTGATGACCATTTTGCTGCTAAGTCTGCCTGGGAGTTTCCCTCAATTCCAGTGTGCGAGGGAATGTAGATAAAAATAATGGTGGTACCAGAGTTCTCAATTTGCTGGCGTTTGTTGTGTATTTCATTCACCAGGGCATTGGCGGTATACATTTTCTGGAGGGCCCGTATTGAAGATAAAGAATCTGTGCATAGACAATAATTCCTTGCTGGAGCAGTTTCTTTCAAAATGAAGAGTAATGCTTGGTATATGGCCAGCAGCTCACCACCGAATATCGAAGATTTAGTAATGCAGTACATGTTTATAATAGTTGGAGTTACCACTGATAATCCAATATCAGTCGTAACTCCAACTATTATAAACATGTACTGCATTACTAAATCTTCGATATTCAGTGATGAGCTGCTGGCCATATACCAAGCATTTGATTTATTGTTTAAATGTTTATTGATATTTTTTATAAAAAAAGCTCATTTGTCCCAGTAGTGGACACCTTTGTTTGGGTATTGGACATATATTGTCCTAGAAATGGACACTGTTTGAAAAGAAGACATTATTAATCATTATTCATAGTTATCCATTTCAGGGACAGTAGAACCCTCTATTATTTTTGCTACTGGATCTGCAATTATGCCGACAATGTCGCTTCTAAAATACAATCTGTCTTCCTTTATCGGCCACTTCCACGATCCCACACCATCGCTAACCATGGACCGGATTTCAGCACCTTCGTTGTCGAATTTCATTATCAACCCCACAATAGAAAGAAAATATTATTTTAATTCTACTTTTTGACTTCTCTATTATATAATAGGAAATATGGAAAGGAATATATTGTAGGAATGCTAATCATTTCGTTAACAAAATATACAGCTTCTAATATACTGACCTGGGTAATATTTCTCTTCATATTTTATAATAGCATATTTTCCAACTTGCAGCTCTAATTCACCATTATCACTTAAATCCATATCATCATCATCGTAAGCTACGTCTATTGGAGAGTTGGAGGAGTCAGAATTGTACTCTATAATTTTCTGGGATTTAGCAGTTTTTGTGAATGTAGCATGTAGCAGGAATTAAGTCTTCCTCCCTCTGGTTTTCACTTTTTTTTTGCAGGATTTGTTTTTATCTTTTTCTCAAATTTTTTTTTCAGCATTCCCTATGTTTTCCAGAAGAAACCACGGCTGGGTAAACTGTTCGCTTTCTTTTTGGGGTCGTCTTTTCAGGTGTTCTTGGAAGCACCAAAATTTTTTTAAGAGGCGTAGGGATTTTAAATCCTTCTTGTTCTTTAGTTTCGTAGTAGCAGTCTTTAACATCTGGAGGTGTATTCCACTAGAACATCCTGCTATTCCTGTTGGTTCAAACAGACTTATCAGGAGTTACCTCACCGCAGCTCTGCGTAATATTTTTTAATGTAGAAATTGGTACTTGTGAAGAAACGGAATCAGTAGCTGTTATTAGTATATTGCTTGAGATTCTTGGTGTATTCACAGTATCATTGCTTATAAATGTATTTGAAACTAGATTATCGGTATTCAAATCGGGATCACTTTCAGACGTAATATGACACTCATTTCTTATTGATAACCAAACCTTATACAGGTTGGTGGATTCTTTGTTTCCCATCCAATTATGTCCACTTTCATATGTTTCTAAAAACCGTACCAACTCTTCTGTACCTATCCTTTTTTCAATTTCCTGAAGAACTTTCCTTTGAAATGTACTTTGATTTTTTTCAGGATTTATATTGTCAACAATTTGTCTATTTGGAATGCATTTGGAATAATCCACCTTGGTTTTATCCCAGGGGTATAAGCCACACTTTCGAAACCCATTCTCAATGGTTGTAGTTTTGGCATACTGGTCAAATACAAATTTCAAAATTCCTCCCTTAGTGTATCGGGTAACCTCCTTGGGGAAATTTTCGAATTTCCAGTCTCTGACAGCCGTCGTCCATCCCGATTTTAAAGCTGGTTGCATTATATGTGTACTATTTGGAAAGAGTGAAATAAGAACTATGCCATGGTCATCACATAGTTGGCTAACTTGTTGAGTAAGATGGGACATCTACGAAAAATATTACGAGTCTCGAGATATTTTCTTTTTTTAGGTAGGGTAAAAAAATGGTTTCCTATGTATTCATAAAACACATCAGAATTCATCCACCCTGAATCTGACCTACCAAGTGCCCATTGCTCAGGAACAGATTCAACAATTGATTTTAGCATTTTTTTATACGGAAAGATGAGCATGGGTGGTACCACTTTTCCATTGGCAGAAAAAGTGGCCATTACCGTGAACTGCTCTTTTTCAGAAATGACTTTTTCGTAGAAATCCTCTTTTGACTTAGCAGGTCCTAAAACCTTCCCACTCTTAGGACACAACTGAAAACCTGCTTCGTCCCCATTGAATATTTTACTTGGGTCAAGGAGGATATGGTCCATTTTATTTTCATGCAAATACTTGAATATTTCATCGAACCAATTATGGATACGATCTTGGGTAACTGCTGCACGAGCTTTGCTAACTGACTCTGTATGTCTTTGTTTTATATTAAGATCGCCCAGGCAGAGAAGACTTATTTATGAATCGGGTGTCTCGGCCACTAGCTTCCAAAATTTTCTTAACAGTAACAGTTAGAGTTTTTTTGTGCACGGGGAAACCTTTTTTGGTCATTGCAAGAATCCAGTTCACTAATAAATCCTTCTCTTCTTTAGACAGTTCAGTTGCCGGGCCTATTTTTCTGGACAGAAGAACTTTTCCGGACAATTTCCTAATTAGACTGCTTGGACATCATATTTCAAAGCTGCCTTCTTCTTGCTCAAGCCATTTTCCTTCACCTCTATAATGGCTTTTTGCATGGCATCCTCCGAGTAAACAAAGAAGGACCTTTGTTTCTTATTTCTATTTACTTCAGCCATTTCTGAAACCATATGAATATTGAAATAATTTTTATTCTAAGAAATTTGAAGTTGTCCATTATTGAAATTACTTGTTTTAGAGATGGACACCATGTCCATCATTGGTGTATTACCAAAATCCTTGTTTGAGTAATGGTCACCCCTTCAAAAACATCCTTTTCATCAAATTGGAATAATTTAACTCATATGTTATCATCTTTGACTTACCTGATATCCTATTAGAAATAACACTAGATTTTTATTAAAAATACGGTTCACAGTATCTCAATTCAACCACTGAACGTCATAAACTTTTAGCAAACATTAAACTACTAGTTCACTTTCGGCCATTCTGAAAAATTGATGTGTGTGTATGCCCCATAGTATCTAAAATTTGGCGCGTAATCTGACATACATTAATAAACATTGAACTACTATATATTTTGACTACTAATATATGCACTTTCAACTAATATTTTAGAAGTTTTGGGTATGTGAGGGGATTAGGTGTCCATTATTGGCACATTTACCCTATATACATACATATATATATATATATATATATATATATATATATATATATATATATATATATATATATATATATATATATATATATATATATATATATATATATATATATATATATATATATATATATATATAATCTTTTTTATTTTGCTAGAATTAATAAATTATTTCAAAAACAATTTTTTTAATTTAAATTACATGATGCCTTGAATAAAACGGCTTTTGAAACTAACATCTTTATATATTTTTTTTTGTTTTGCTAGAGTAAATAAACTATTTTAAAAACAAATTTTTGATTTAAATCACATGATGCTATGAATAAAAAGGCTTTTGCAACCATCGGAGTACATTAACCAAAGCATTTTTCTAATAAAAAGATATGATAAATGAATGGGCTTTTGCAACTAGCGGATCATATTGACATGGTCTTTCTTTCTTAGTTTTATAGGTTAACACATCGTACTATATTAATTGTGGACCTAGTTATATACGGATTCAAAAGTTGAATATTTTTTTTGCGAAATCTTTTATTCAAGGAGGAACTCAAGTTATAAATGAAAATTTGCATGAAACGTTTCTTGACTATTTTTGTAAAAACATTGAAAAATATAATTTATTTAGTTGCATGTACCGTTGAGAACGCGCCTCTGTATCTATATACTATGAGCCGTCATTATTCGAGGTATATATATTTCTGCAATCGGTATTATTATTATATTTCAGGAAGAGCCATGGCCAAAGCCTGTTATGGCTCAGAAATAAGAGTAAAAATTAACAGTACATTCGTGAAAAGAAACAACTTAAATATAAAAAAAATACATAGTATCCAATTCAATAAAAATAGAACAACAAAATCAATTATAACAAAATCAATGGTAAAGAACAGAGAGCAGCAATCTCAAAAATACCAAAAAAAGCAAAGAATAGTTCAATTCACTAGGCCTCCATTCCAAGCATCCAGTCTGTTTTTGAACGCATTGCAGTGACAACTTCATTCGGGAGCTTGTTCCATTTTTCAAAAACTCTATTCGATAGGAAGAACTGGCGGGGGGTTGTTTTGAAATGTTCTTCCTGAATTAAAAGATAAAGTAGGCCACTTAAGTACTTTTGAAAAATTTAGTATTTTTCGTTATTGTTTTTAATCGTATTCACCTCGAAAATAATAAACTATTGCACTGTTTCGAAAGTCAACAGTGAAGTCGATAGCGGTTTTCACATCCGTTCTAGAGCTCCTGGGCCACATATTAAAATTTGTTTTGATGTCATATATACATAATTATTTATTCATTTTTCACGAAATTTGGAGTTTGGGGTTGTTATCGAGGCTGAACGAAAATATAAAAATTTCGGCAAATTCAGTCAAAATTTTCAATCTGGCAAAATATATGGAGATCAAAATTACCAATAAGATATCCGAAATTCAGCTCTCTACGGGATTTTGCACCACCAAACCCAGTCCAACTTGGGTTAAATGATTGCAAATTTCTATTGTATGCAGTTGATTTAGAATAAGTGCTCTGTTGCGGTTTTAAGGTATTACTCATCTCAAGAGCCAATCCAATTTTTCTTAGGGTGTTGAGGTTGTATGTGAAAACGAGCAAAAATGAGGTAGTGTCGAAGCTTTGCTGCTCACGCATTTTTTCAAAATTTTAATATAGATATGTTATTTGGTTCCTAACTTCTTATTCTTCATTTGATCCCTCCCGCTTTCCTCTAAATAATTTGTCCGAGATACTCATGAATACCTGAATCTATGCTTCTCATCACCGAAGATCCAGAAGAACTGAAGGAAATGATGCAACAATGAAATATAACATCAGGGCTAAAAATTTACATTAATAAAACCGAAATCATGGCACCCAATCACATTCAATTATCACTATACAACGAAAACATCGAGAAGGTTTAAGACTACGTATACCTTGGTCACCTCATTAAACTAGGAAAAGAAAATCAAAAGTCGGAAATAACGCGATAAGAGTGAGATTAACATGGGCCGCTTTTGGAAAACTAAGTTATACGTGTTTATGACACGTGCATTTTGCCTGCAGAAACATATGGCCTCGAAACAATGTCAATCACAAGGGGCAGTGCAGACCGATTGAAAACAACACAAAGGGCAATGGAACGGGCAATGCTTGGTGTCTCCATAAGGGACCGGATCAGAAACGAAGAAATAAAAAGTCGAACAAAGGTAACAGACGTGATCCGTTATGTGACCAAGATTAAATGGAGGTGGGCGGGACATGTTGCAAGACAGGCAGACAATAGATAGACCAACAGAGTGATTCACTGGCGCCCCAGAGAAACAAAAAGACATAGAGGAAGACCGCAGAGACGTTGGCTGGATGATATCAGGGAGGTCGCTGGTAGAAACTGGGCACAACTAGCACAAAATCGACAGGAATGGAAAATACTCAGAGAGGTCTATGTTCAGGAGTGGGCCGGAAGAAATGGTTGTCGAAGAGAGAGAGAGATAGAGACGCATGAATTCCCATAAGGGGCTGACATTTACCCTAAGTTATGTAACTACATTATTTTCCAATGTGGCTATATCCAGTGATGTGAAAGAATATGGATTTTTAAAATTTTCTTCAATATGTCTAGTGTTCCTTACGTAAGATGACCCTGAATACACTATACACAATAATATAGGAATATATTATCAGTTTAAAGCTTTTATTATTGTTATTGAAAGGTGTATTTTAGAAGTGCTTGTACACATGAATGTAATCAAAATCAGTAGTAAATAAAAACTATTTTAGAGATTTCAAGGCATCAATTATTTCAATTTATTTATAGTTATGTGTTTGAAAGTTAAAAACATAAACAGGGCCGCGCCTAGCGAAGGATGCGCCCTTGGGCGAATTATATATTTCCGCTGCTTCTTGTTATTTCTTATAGGGCCATTCACACAGCTTTTTTTAAACTATCACTTAGAACCTAAGCCAAAACGGTCCGAATGGCTCATATAATTGAAACGTAAATAACAAGAAATGGGAAATTAAATCTACATCATTATTCTACTGAGACTAACATTATTAGAGTCAAAATAATTCTTTAAAAAAACAGTAATTTCATGATCATATATATTGACATATGATGAAAAGAAATATAACAAGAAAACAACTCACATTAAATAACATTGGTACATATGAATGGGTAGAAAATCTAAAACATGCTCTTAACTAAAACTAAGAAAATTTTACTTTTCTTGCTTTCGATTTCGAGAATTTCATTATTAGATTTTCCAAACTCATATTTTTCAACAAATTGAATTCAATGGCATTTATGGCCAAATTTTGAAGTCGCTCTTGTGCCATAGTGGTCCGCAGGTAATTCTCAATCAACTTTAATTTTGAAAATGAGCGTCCCGCTGTCGCCACCGCTACTGGCATAGTGAAAAGTGCGTCTCTGGCTCCCCTAAAGACTCAGGGCCCTGCCCATCCTGCCCCTGAGGGCGGCGCGGCCCTGAACATAAATAATATAATTCAAGTTTTAAATTTTTATAGACTCTCATGTGAAGACAATCATTCCTAATTAAATTGACAAAAAACGTTATCTAACTACATTTGGCTAATCCACTAAGGAAGCTGAATAAAAAATGGCATAATTATTATATTTTGTAGACATCAATATTTAAAAAAAAATTTAATAAAAATCTTCTAATCTTCTTGTTTTTAGCATTACCTATGATTGAAATTCCGCATCATTTCATACAAATAATCTCAGATTTCTATAGATTAAAAATGGGTTTTCCAGTTTGTTGAAATTTACCGTATTACATAGTATTGAATGAATGTTACTCTATGCACTTACCTTCTGAATCATGACATGCACTTTGATTATAAATTGAACTGATAATAAATTCGTCATGTTAATCAGGACAGAACTTCAGATCTGATCGAAAATTCTATATTGAATAATAACATCAACCGACCAGATCAGAACACTGAAAAGCCGAAGTGCTCAGGATGTAATGATATTTTAACAGTTGAACATTTTTTAATTAATTAGGCCAAGCGCCGCTTACTAAATAGTAGAGATCGTTTTCGTAGACATTCTCTACAACTTTTATTTATAGCTTTTTTCTGTACAATGCGTACATTTTTATTTATAACGCTCTAAACTTTTTTAATTTGTTTATTGCTGAATATATAGTTTACGGTTGATAATACATGAAAAATTGTGATAACCAAATTTGTAGAGCATAACATTTACTATAAACTTTATCTGAAATTTATACTTTAAGAGCTATAGCTTGATAAAACTTGCACCTCGTAAATTATCATACGAATTTTCACTCCAAACTGTAGTACAGAACACAGAACTGACGACCCCTGTGTCAATATACAGCATTATAATCTCGTGGCTATTCTGCGTCGACTCGGCATTTAAAGCGTTATAGCTCTTAAAGTATACATTTCACGGAAAAAAGTTTCAGATAAAATTAATAGTAAATTTTATGTTCTACAAATTTGGTTATTACCATTTTTCATGTATCATCAACCGTTAACTATAAACTCAGCAATGAACAAATTCAAAAAAGTTTAGAACGCTATAAATAAAAATCTATGTATTGTATAGAAAAAAGTTATGGGTAAAAGTTGTAGAGAATGTTATTATCTACGAAAATGATTTCAACTATTTTTGTCGTACGATGCACAGTTCACGAGATATTTGATAAAACGTGTTTTCCAATATGGCGGCTAACGTGACCACCTCCGCATGACGCCAAAGCGGATTTATATTCAGGGGATACCCCTGCACATGTTCCAATAGTCAAGTCAATTTTGAAGAAAACACTGTTCGTGATGCACACGAACAGTGTTTTTTTGCTCTGGCGCTTGGCCTATAATGGAATGTCCTTCATTTCAACAGTTTCGTGATCGTCACAACTAAGGAACAGTCAGTAGCAGCCTACGCAATTTGTGTGATATAAGATCAGTGAAAAATTACTCACAGCATATAAATGTGTTGTCAAAAATATAGAATGTTAATCCTAAAATGGTATCTAATAACCCAAGAGGTTGAGGAGAAATAACCTTGTTATTAAAAAAAATCAAAATTTCGAAAATTGTGGTCCAGGAGGCATAGAACGGCTAAATAACTACACCCACGATCCTACTCCACAATAATAATTATTTTCTGTTAAAATACGACTAAAAATAACTAATATCTACAATTGATGAGTAGTTGTATGCCAAAGTAGAAACGGCAAAATCAGTTGTATTTCTAAATAATTTCCGTTTTCCAAACCGACCCTGACTATCGAACAGAGCGGGAAAGTGACTTGCGATTACCTATTATTTGATCATTTAATGGGCTACTGACCAATCCTAACTGATAATCGAGGATATAAAACTGATTGCACTGGTAGCAAGTATTAGTAGGTATTACTTTGTTTGAAACAATTACTACACGAGTAAAATGCCAGGTGAGTTGTCAAATAATTATTTTATCTACTCCTATTGAATAATATATTCATTATTCAACTGCGTTTTAGCAATTAATAGTATCTATTACCAAACAGCGTGAGTAATAATAACTCTGCTATAACTCACTATATAGTCTACTAATGTCACTTGAATAATTCTGACGTTTTCAAATTAAATTAATACTACCTAATTATTGTGAATGTGTACTTGTATCTTAGTATTTATTATTATAGTCGTAGATAAAGTATAGTATTCAACTTGCGGTAATGGTCATAACTCACTTGATGAATTACAGCACTCTGCGTGAGTTATGACCTACATTACCGCTCGTTGAATAATATACTATATTCAACTGCGTTTTAGCAATTAATAGTATCTATTACCAAACAGCGTGAGTAATAATAACTCACTGCTACAACTCACTATATAGTCTACTAAGATCCCAAGTAAGATCGACCGTCACTCATCTGCTAATGTCACTTGAATAATTCTGACGTTTTCAAATTAAGTTAATACTACCTAATTATTGTGAATTTGTATTTGCATCTTAGTATTTATTGTTATAGTCGTAGATAAAGTATAGTATTCAATTTGCGGTAATGGTCATAACTCACTTGATGAATTACAGCACTCGCTTGCACCTCGTGCTGCAAACTTCATCTGCGTGAGTTATGACCTACATTACCGCTCGTTGAATAATATACTAATTACTTCAACTCAGATCGTATTACATGAAGAATTAGAAATGCTCAGTTCCTTAGCATTGAGTACTATACTAAAATTCTGAATAAGTTAATCTTCATTAACCATAATCCTCAGAAGAATATAATTTAATCAATGAAACACGTGTAAAATAATTATTACCTATAGGTAGGTACTTATGTGACTGTCTTTAGAGAAAAAACATATCTATCGTTCAAGCTCCATGTTGATTATCGTAGCAAGAATTGGATCTGAATATCTTGCATTTTCGATGTTTGAAAATTTCAAAAGTCGCAGTAAAAATTATTATAATTAGGTGTGGGGATAATGAAGAGTTTTGGACGATAACTGGTTTTTGAGCATATAGGATGAGATCTACTAAGATCTCAATAACTGTTTGTAGTTATATATATATATATATATATATATATATATATATATATATATATATATATATATATATATATATATATATATATATATATATATATATATATATATATATATATATATATATATATATATATATATATATATATATATATATATATATATATATATATATATATATATATATATATATATATATATATTGAAAAACCTCATGTTCTGCGTATTGAGTGCACATATTAGTAATAATTTGAAATACCACTTTGCCAAAAAGCCATTATCAGCTTCCTTCAAACAATGAATTGAATTGGCATTTACTTGGTGAAAGTTCATATTCATAACTTCATAAAGAAACGAAAAACTAACTTTTCACAGGTTTAAATAAAATCTAATGAGTAAACGCGTTTCATCATAACATTGACTTCATCTCGTACTAAATTATGGTATTACAAAACAATCTATTTGTACGAAAAATTGAACATAACACAGAGGATCTTAGAGAAACTAAATAACAATAAGCAATTCATTCAGAGCTATTGGTAGGTACATTGAACAGATTAAGAAGAGGAGAAGGGTTTACTTCAATCAGGTCGTTAACTAGGTTTCCGGAATTTTTATATTTATTGATGTATAGGGATTCCCAACAGTTGATTTTGTGGAGACTATTTTCTAACTGTAATATATTATAATTGTGATTGAAGGTATGGTTTTCTGTTTTCTTGAATAAGATGACACGCATAATTATAATTATATATATATATATATATATATATATATATATATATATATATATATATATATATATATATATATATATATATATGATATAATTGGTATGGATTTACACATTGCTTAAATAATTTCTATAATAAAATGGTTAGGTAATTAAAATCTTGTTAAAGTCTCAGTATACTATAGCCCAGTCAACGAAGACCCGAAAACATGAAACCACGGGTAAAAAATTAGCGTAAGGCTGAATTTTTCCCCATCGATAAACCACTACTAGAGGATCATTTTTACAAAAGTCCCCTAAAATCCCCCTGGAGCTTCACCCCCTACCCCCTCTCAAAGAATGAAAATGACAATTACTGCGGAAAGCCCTAAATCTACGATACTAATAATTGGATCAAGTTGAATTTTTTTGTTGTGTTTGCAATAACATGAGCTACAATAATGGTCTTCTTCATTTTTACGTTAAACCTTATAGATTTCCCATAAATAAATGTAAATGCCCGACAAAAACAATTTTTTAACTCTAACACTTTATATTTTTGCGTATAGGTTTTTTGGATGACACATTACAGGAAAAAGACGTTAATAAAAGTTGTAGAATATTGAATTCTGAATTTAACTATGTCAAGGTGTGTTACTTTACGTACGTGGTGGTGCAGTAGAGGGAGGAGGCATTAACACACTTCTGCTGCGATTTCGGTCGGCCGACTAAGACAGGCGGCCGGAAACTGGCAAAATGGCTGGCATGGAACATTATATTTATAGCACCTCTCTCCTCCGTATTTACCCAACTGACTTTGGCAGTAAACTTAAGTCTGTTGAAGGAAAGAGTGATTTTCTTTATTTTGTTGAAAGTTTTAACGACTGTTTTAAGAATTGAAAGTTTTGTTTGTTAAAAATGGACAATAATTCTAGTTTGGTTTGCATTTTTTGTGAAAACGAGTTGGAAGGCGATACAGTTGTTGTCGAGAAGGGACTAAAATCCATTAAGGAAGCGAGTTCACTATCAAATGGTGGACTTTATGAAAAGATTACTGGGAGAACGAAAATTACTGTCCATAAATCGTGCAGGCAAAAGTACACTCGTCCAACCAGTGCTGCTGTGATGAAAAAAGAACCTGAGGCTTCCACTTCTTTTGTTCTGAGAAGTTTAAAAGAATCCCTCGATTTCAAAAATGATTGTTTTTTTGTGGAAAACAAGCTACGGTTTACTCTAAATCTCCCTATCATCGCCGAAAACCTGTCCATCTTGTGTCTACTTCAGAAATAAGAGAAAACATACTTAAAAAATGTGATGAACGAGATTATAATTGGGGGCAAAGAGTCAAATGTAAGCTTCTTAATGTTACAGACCTTGTCGCACCTGAAGCCCGTTATCACAAAAATTGTTATAGAGAATTTATAAAAATTACACCACATAAACATACTTAGAGTTTTTTTTACAAGTACAGAGTTGATTAGGAAATAAACTTCCCGACACAGAGTGGGGATGGAAAATGGAAACTACAGAAAACAATGGAATATTGAAAAAACACTGAAACCGGTTAAAACATCAAAGCCATTTTCCCCAGATGATATTTTGCATCAACTGTCTTGTGCTTGCAAACAAGGATGTGGAAGATATTGTGGGTGCAGGAAAGCCAACATAGTTTGTTCTGCAATGTGTGAGAATTGCAATGAGTTGACATGATCAAACTCGCCGATTTCTTCCGAAGAATATAGATTAGATCCAGATACAAGTTCAATAGAATAAAGACTTATATATTGTAAATAGCATACTACATACTTTTCATTAAATTTCTATATTAAAAATTATGAACTATTTGTTATGAAAAGTAAGAATTTTAAAAGGAAAAAAAGATATATTTTTACTATAGTTTAATGGTGGGTGGATGGTCCGTGATGCTGTTAAAGCTGTCACCTTGTGGTAAACAGCTGCCGGTTTTGCCATTATGAGACACGGCAGATCCATAGGTGGTGGATAATGGAACGTAAATCAAATAAAATGGATAGGGAATTCCTTGCCCCCGAATCAAAATTGGCATAAGCAATAGATGACTTCATATTTCGTATATTTTAATACACTACGACTGATCAACGAAATAGTCAGCCGCCCGTAATCGCAGCTAAAAATTGCTGCATCCTCCCCTCTATTGTGCGCCAGCCCGCACGAGAATAAGCAAACCTTCACACCAATAAATTCACAATTAAATAATCTCCAATTTTCATTTGAGGTTTTTTCCTGTAATATAATATCCAAAAAACTTATACGCAAAAATATAAAGTGTTAGAGTTAAAAAATTGTTTTTGTCGCGCATTTACATTCATTTATGAAAAATCTATTACGTTTAACGTAAAAATGGAAAGGACCATTATTGTAGCTCATATTATAACAAACACAACAACAAAAAATTCAACTTGATCCGATTATTAGTATCGTAGATTTAGGGCTTTCCGCAGTTATTGTCGTTTTCATTCTTTGAGAGGGGGTAGGGGGTGAAGCTCCAGGGGGATTTTAGGGGACTTTTGTAAAAATGATACTCTAGTAGTGGTTTATCGATGGGGAAAAATTCAGCCTTACGCTAATTTTTTTCCCATCAAAACCTTTATTGACTGGGCTACTACGCTTAAGCCATTGTACTGCAGGAGGATTCTGAAGGTATGTCTTCTAGCCTACCGCATCAAAACGGGTGTCTCGACATTCCACAGTCAGGTGATGAACTGATTGTTCATTGACTGTGCATTTATCACATTGTGAACTGTCTTTAACGCCCTATTGAAAAAGGCTTTTGTTATATACTCCATGTCCCGTTCTTATTCTGTTCAAGTTGCACCATGCTCTTAGGGGAAGGTCAAAACCTGGTAGTTTCCCTGTAGGGTTTTGTATTAGGTGGCCATTTTCTAGTTTAGCTTAATTCCAGACTCCAGTGCTGTCTTGATTTATTGGAAGTGCTGCGTTGGTTCTGCATTTCTGGAATTGGGCCGTTAAGCAGCTAGCCGTCTAGTTTCTGGCGGTGGTATATTGCTCAGGAGTGGTAACCTTGGTGTGGGTGTATATATATATATATATATATATATTTATAAAATATATATATATATATATATATATATATATATATATATATATATATATATATATATATATATATATATATATATATATATATATATATATATATAAAATCTTTGTCAAACTAACAGAAAAAGGATTATTTACACTCATATGATATCGAGTTCAAATATGATACAATTCTAAAAGATTAAGCAATCGATAACGAAGGAGATTTATTTTGTTTGAGTTTCAATTCAGTCCAAAATAGTAGGGATAAATACTTTCCATCAAATTCATATTGTTCATATAAATAAAAGTATGAAATCACTCAACAAATATTTCACAAACGTAACAGTTGATAAAATATATTGCACTCAAGGGAAAAACAGTATGAATCATGAAATATGGTATTATTTTATAACTTTACATTTATTTATCAGTTCACCTACTGAAACTTAGAAGCTGAGTAATGGGAAATTAGACAATTTGTGACTTTCGTTGTCCTACATCATTTTTATACTTGAAATTAAAATAAATAAAATTCACATTAAAACTTAATTAGGAATTGTTGCTATTTATTCGGTATTTCACGTATGTAGTATTATATCTGCTAATGATTATATATATTATCTCTAAGCATTGTTGTGAAGACACGTGAGCAGCTGAAATTTCAACATAAAATTGTGGTGGAGAATTAAATTAATTGATATCTCCAACTCCAATGGGATTTTTCATGACATCAACTTAACCCACATAGCCAAATTCTTTTTCATGCGTCTAACTCAGCCAGCAGATGCTATGGAGTTGGTTTTCACCGTAAAACCCAAGAATAATCCTGAAATACCTACCATAAGAATGGCAGCGGTTTAGGAAAAATATTAGGTACCTATACCACCAAAAGGCACTTGCTTAACATCAACCCAATACACGAATTGGTTACTTACTGAATTTGATATAAATTAATTCAATAAGGAAATAAACATGATTTATAGTCTTCTGTTTTACCGATTATAGTTTAAATATTATTTAGTTCAAATTCATCTTCACACTGCAACATAATTATTGAAATTGGTGTTGAGAAATGAATATTGCTATAGGGACTATAGTCAACAAGTGCTTTTCTGTTCAACTTTTTTCGGCAGACTCGGAAAAATATGGACAAGGTGTAATTCAATACGGAATAGCAGGTAGATGTTTATTGAAAAAAATAGCGTTCCGTTCGCGAAAATTGTAAAAGTTATAAACAATTTACTGAAATAAAAAAAGAGAGTTTGGTTTTTTACAAATATTTCAAAAACTAAATTTTTGAAATCTAAAGAAAGATTCGAAAAGGGGAGGAAACTTCCTGAACGAAAGCCTCAACTGTAGGGCCAATATTTATAATTTCACTAGAGGGGTGAAAATACTGACAAAAACGGGTACTACAGCTTGTGACGTCAGATCCATTTAGGATGACACTTCAAAATTCAGGATTTCACTGAATAGCTGAATGAATAATACCCCGCCGATAAAAAATTTTAATCTGGATTTTTCGATTTGTTATGCAATAGTTAATTAATAATTTTTTTCTGCTTGAACGTGAACATTGCAAGTGTGATAATTGTTAGTATATAAATCTGAAAGCCTCTAGAATAGATCCCCGTTGAAAAGATCGAACAATTTTAATTTTTTAGTGTTTCATTAACAATTTACATAGTTGCACAATTGAATTTTTTAAAATAATTTCAATTTTCCGTTTTCTATTATCGGCATGAAAATGATTTTATTGAATTTTCATCACCTATTGTTTAAAAAATTGTGTTTTTAGGAAATTAGCTCCTCTTTTCGAATCTTTTCTAAGATTTCAAAAATCTCAATTAATTTTTGAGATATTTGTAAAAACCATTCTTTTTTCTTTCAGCAAATTATTTATTTTACAATTTTTACGAGCGGAACACAATTTTTTTGAAAAATCATCAACCTTCTATTTCGAATCGAAGACACCTTCTTCATATTTTTCCAAGATTGCTGAAAATGTTGACTAGACAATATGAATCAAACCATATTGAGACATTATGGATACTTCAATTATTATAACTTTCCATTAAGAAAATAAACCTTATCTCTTTGAGTATCAGATTATCTCAGTTTGAATCAATTATAGTTGTAAATTTTTGTAAAATAAGAGATCGTGAAATAAGAATCATTGATTTAAGTCAGTCCCAAATATGAAACTTAATATAATTAAATCGAATAAGTCTTAATTTTTAATAAAATATCTATTTGTCACAAAAATGATATAAAAAAAAGATATTTCAAGGAACCACACGAAGAGTGCAAATTTAAGAAGCTGGATTATCACTGCCAGAAGCTTTTCTATTTTTCATGAGCCTCATTTTCTCAATTTATGTATTGATACCACAGCTCACCACTTTTGCCTGTCGGAACAAATTGCTCATAGAGTTTCATCCTCTGAGTATTTACACTCTTCATCCTAAATTTTAATTTTTCAACTCTTTGTTTTTTGGTTGTAGCCTGCCAATTTTTGGTAGATTTTTGCGTTTGACACATTCCCTTTGGTACATTTTCTTTTGGCACAATTTTCTTGATCACATTTTCTTTTGTTTTCCTGATTCACTCTTTTTGCTCTATATTCAAAACATTTCTTCTTTTTTTGTTCGACTACAGTTTTTATTGGTATGCTTGTTAATATGTCAAAATGCATCTATAAAACTACTAAAAATACAATGATTATTGACAAGGAGTTATGGGAGCTACAGCGGATAATAAGAAATATATTCAAGCCCTAAACTAATTATGTCATATGTGATTGCGTAGATAGTTCCCTTAGCGTTCTTAAATGAATATGATGTATAAATATGCCAAAATAACTTTGATTTTAGCTTACTATTGGGTTGATACTAACGCAAGAAACGGCGTACCATCCACGGCTATCCATGGAGGAAGAGATAGTGACGGAGATACCATTTATGTTGGTCGTGCCTACCATGCCGGTGATTGGATCCCAGCCAAGGTCATCCCTAATAAAAACGTCGCTTATGTCGCACATGGGGGCGAAGAACACGCAAAAAGGGAATATGAGGTAAGCATGAAATATTGAAATGTATATATATTTAATATCACTTCAACAAGCTCCAGGGTGGAGCCCCGGGGTCGACTGGTCCCCATGAGTTTTTTTCAGAGGTTTCCCCATGGCGTTAAGTAAGTCACTGCTTGCATACTTACAAGGCAAATGCAGGACCAGTAGTGACAGTAGTATATCCTGATAAATATCCTGTCTCCCCCATCCTCAACCACTTGTACATACAAGTGTATCCTCTGATCTTGCCGAAGGAGCTCCATTCCATAACTCAAGCTGCCCGCCTCCCTGACAAATACTTCAGGGAAGAATGAAACACGCAACCTTTGATCCTGTGATCATCGAGCTTATCAGAACCGTCCCGGCTATCGACCGAGTCGGCAACGACATAGCATCCACATAACCACTTCATAGTTTCTAAGAAGAGCCCTTATGATATGCGAACAAATCGTATCACCATCCGTCGGAAACCCATAGGTTTTGGGTAAAGAGAAACGCCATGTCGAAACTCATATCTCTTCACACCAACAGGTGGTTATCATAGATGAGCAGTTCTACAACGTGTTACATTGTTGGATGTTTCACCACACAAGCAGGCAACGATGGTAGCAATGCTAATATATAATAATGGGCCAGCGTTGCCTAAAGTGATATACCTATTACCGACAGCGCTATGATTAAACGATACATCTGTTATATTCTTTCCCATATGAATGCATATCAGAGTACTGTAGTTTCTGTATTATTTTTCACACAATATTAATAATTAAAATTATTTTAAACAATATTACTTTGTACTATATTAATAATTTACATATAAATTGAAAAGTATTTATTTTCGACAATAGTTGCTGAGTTTCTTGTAGAGCTATTTCTGAAGAGGTAACTCACGTAGAATATTATACACAGATGACAAACTTTATGGAAAAACAGCATCAATTCTACTTTCCCGTCTAGTGTCTTAATGTGGTTTTGATGTCCAAGAGATATTGTGAAATCTCTGGATAGATAGAGAAGCGAACTTCGACTGCAGAAACGCACGTGATACTGAAAAAGATGGGCAGGGTTAAGATCCAAACATTAACAAACCATGCTAATTAGGACGAAAGACCTTCAGTTTTTAGGGTTCCGTACCCAAAGGGTAACAACAGAATCCTATTACTAAGACTTCGCTGTCTGTCCGTTTGTCCGTCTGTCTATCATTAGGCTGTATTCCAAGAACCGCGACAGCTAGACAGTTGAAATTTTCGCAAATTATGTATTTCTGTTACCGCTATAAACAAAATAAAATAAATATTCAAGGGGGGCTCCCATGCAACAAACGCGATTTTTTTGCCTTTTTTTACTCGATCTCAATAATGGCAACAGGTAGGTGAAATATTCACAAAATACTCAGTTGTGTTTTTACTTTAATTATAAATAATAAAATTAAAATAAAATGAATATTTAAGGGGGGCTCCATACAAAAAAAAACGCCATTTTTTGCCTATTTTTACTCAATATCAATAAAAGGTAACAGGTAGGCACTTGAAATATCCACAAAGTTCTTAATTGTATATTCACTTTGATAATAAATAATAAAATTAAAATAAAATAAATATTTAAGGGGGGCATAGTCAATGGTACGGAACGCCTCGTAGTTGGCCGATTTTTTTTATCGTCTATCTGTGATTAAACGAATGATTCGTGTTCTTCTTTTAGATTTTGTGTGAGCAAAAGTTTGATTGGGTGGATAGATGTGATGGAGAAATTCCCGAGCATGCTGTTCTAGGTGGTAGAACTGAAGATGGCGAACCCTTGTATATTGGAAGGGTACATCATCATGGATCATTGACCGTAGGAAAGGTAAATCAAATTCTTTCATAGATTAGATTATTTTGTTGTTGAACTAAAATGAAATCTACATAAAGTTTCCTTTCAACTATATCCAAGTCATCTAGTTCCTTATGGTTGACATCAGTGCGACATTTTCATTTTGTCCATACCTATAGCACTTGCGAATATTTGTAGATTAAACCTAGTAAAATTGGTTATTGAGTTAGGTATCATTGAAATTTAATTGATGATTATTAATCAAAAATTAGAAATCATTGAATAACATCTCTGAGCAGGGCCGGCTAGAGCCATCACGGGCCCCCTGGTCTGAGCGATCCCAGGCCCTCTATTTTCCTGATTTCTTACTAAGTTTTAATAAGTACACCATATGCAAGTCGGGACTTATTGAAAACGAACTGTAAGAATATTTTAGATTTTTTTTTATGTATCACTGTTAACCTTGACATGAATATTGACGTGGATAGAACATAGAAAGCTGCATCAACAAAATTATCATTTTTTATAATAAATACGAACTTTAGTTTCTGTAATTCTAAACTTTTTTTTGTAAACATAGGCCTAAATTTATTTTTTAAAGTTTTTGTAGAAGTTAAAGAAAAATTATTTATTGTCAAAGAAATACAAGATATTATTTATAAAGAATTACTCTATAGTCATAATAGACATTATAAATTACCCATGGTCATTTTTTGGTTTACGTTAACAATTTTGATAGCCTAAAATCCTCCTTTACAAAAACCTAAATATCCTTATTCACAATAAAGTCCCCTTTCTGGCCTTCCTCATGGCAAACTCATCAATGATGATGTCCAGGTTGGCTTCTCTTGCAAGGTCCGTCTCCACTGCTAAAACACCTGCTTGATAGTCTGTCTCGATACATTGTTGAGCGTAATATGTTTTTTACTCTATTCATAGTAGATAATGAGCGCTCTGCGCTAGCAACTGTAGCAGGGACTGTTGCAAATATACTACTGAGATATTTGGAAACAATATTTCCAAATTCAAAGTTCTGATTTTGTTTAGGAGTTCAAATGGTGGTAGGCTTCTGCCACCAAGGTTGGCTGAATATATTAACTTCAGGTTAATCAGCAAGTTCTGTTCTTAAATCTCTTGGGTTCTTCTGAACTAGATATGCTGCTTTGTTTCCAATAAGGTCATCATTTTTAATTTCTTGAAAGGTCCATCACACAGAGAAGTTTTCACACAGTTTACACTCTTTCGTTTCTTTCTTATTTTTTGTTCCTCTTGAAGTTGTTGGGGCCAACCAATGTTTTCAGTCACTCTCTGAGCTTCACTAAATATTCGACCCCATCGTTCGAAGCGAAGATTCTTCAAATTATCTATCAATAACTCAAGTTTTTTTTATGCAACATCCAACGTTCCTTCACGACACTGCAGCACTCTGTTTACATAGTCTATTGACTTCAAATTCTTGAACCGAGTAGATGCAAGAAGGAGGTAGTTAAATGTTTGCAAATAGGTTTTCAGCCTATCTATGTCTCGACGATTTTCTGCAGTTAAATTTAACTTAGTTCATCAAGGGCCTTTACACTCCCTGGCAGATGTTCAACTGGGTTGACGGTATCTACTCTGGCTGACCAGCGAGTTTAATACATTGGATGAAGAGAGCTTGGTATTATATTTTTGAGAATTTCTCATCTTTGGGGGCTAGATCCAAAAACATCGTACAATTTTTGAACGCTTCCAAAAATTGATCGTCTATCAGTAGTTGTGTGTCAGCCGCGGTCGTGTTCCAGCCGCTATCGTGCCGTTTTGTTACACTAATAACAATACATTACTAAAATGCTTGATAGCTTAATTAATTCGCTTACTCACAGTTGCGACTTTATTCATTGCTAAAATTAAATTAATACTTAGTGAACTGGAAAACCAAGACTAACTTTTTTGAGTTGAGCAGATAACATTTACAGAAAGGAATTTTACATTTCGCCGTGCCGGGCCCCAGGGCTCTGGCCCCTCCTGCCCCACCCTCTCGCCGGCCCTGCCTCTGAGAAGCGAGCTATGTAGGTTTAAACATTGACATAAATTTATTCATAATATAGGATTTTATTTGGGAATATTCACGAATCAGTATAGTTCGCAGGGCCGGATTCACCAATAGGATGGAGTAGTCTGCAGCCTATAGGCCCCCACCACTCAAGGGGCCCCCACCACTCAAGGGGCCCCCAACCAAAATTGAAATTTGAAGAGAGGAAATTTTGATATGATTATGTGCTACGATGACTGATGCAAATTTGAATAATCCAACTATACTCAGCACGGAAATCGATATTATGAGGGAAATTGACGTTAGCGAGATAATAGAAGATTTTGCTAAAAATAAATATAGAAAAGTTGTACTCGATGAAAATTGAATTATTAATAAATATATTCTACTAGTATAAGCATAGTAACTATAGGGCGCTCTATGCAAGCCTGAGCTCTGGAAGAATAGATCAATATATTGCACATTCCGAATTTATAAAGTAAAGTTCAAGATATACAAATTAATGAATACTTTTTCAAAGAAAATTCATTAATTCAGTTTACGGTAATGAAAGGACCAACCCAGGAGAATTTTAAGAAGTCGACTAGGGGTGGGGGTGTAGAAATTGTCAATCTATTTTAAATTTATATTTACTTTGCTTTCGGACAATATCTAATATTTCATGTTTTTTCTCCACAAAATCATATTCATTGAAGATGTAAGTTTTATTAGAGCGACGGTTGCGGATAATTTCAGAAAAACTGGAGATACAATAATTTCTCCAGTTTTTCTAAAATTATCCGCAACCGTCGCTCTAATAAAACTTTCATCTTTAATGATTATGATTTTGTGGAGAAAAAACGTGAAATATTAGATACTGCCCGAAAGCAAAGTGAATATAATTTTAAAATAGATTGATAATTTCTTACACCCCCCTAGTCGACTTCTTAAAATTCTCCTGGGTTGGTCCTTTCGAGAGTTCGCAACCCTACCCCCACTACTTGTCAGTCTATAGGCCCCAAAAACGTTAATCCGGCACTGATAGTTTGATATTCGATATTATATATAATTGTTTCAGTTGCACATAAATTAGTCAGATCATCACATGATGGATATTCAATTCGAAGATAAATCAATTTCAAACATTTTCCTTTCCGGGAATGATGGATGACGTATTTTGATTGATATTGTCAACTTCCATACGTGACAAATCGCCATATACATAGATAATTCTTTTTTGTTAGAGTGCTGACCTCTGACTCTCTCAGAGTGGGACTACTTGCTGGTAAAAATTTATGAACCGCTAAAAATCTAGCTCTCCTGTTTGCCCAAAAACTAGTATAGTGGGAACCAGTGCCAGATTAACTTTTTTGGGGCCTATAAGCTGAGAAGTGGTGGGGGCCTCGTAAAGGGGATGAAAATCTCCAAACTTCACGGTTCACTATCATCGATCATTAAATTTATATAGCATAGGGAGAAAAATTGAATTTCGAGATTTAAAATAATCGAAGAGTCCCAAAAATTTTTCGTTTATTAATTTGTATATCTTGAACTTTACTCTATTAGTTCGGAATGTGTCATTTAATGGTCTATTCTTCCAGAGCTCAGGCTTGCATTGAGCGCCCTGTAGTTACTTTGCTTATACTAGTAAAATATATATTAATAATGTAATGCTCAATACTAACTGAATACTAACACTACTCAATACTAACAAAAATTGTTATACTGAATTACATCTGTTTCAGCAAAACCTTCAATTATATCGCTAACGCTCATAATATTGAATTCCGATAATTTCAAAATTTCCTCCCTACAAATTTGGCGGGGGCCCCTTGAGTAGTGGGGGCCTATAGGCTGCAGCCTACTCTAGCCTATTGATAAATCCGGCTCGTTGGAACACAAAAAGTCAATGGGGTTGATGATAATATTCATCAATCCCATAATAGATAAAGAAGCTTCTGACAAATGACTGATTGTCGCAGAACTATTTCTTGAGTCTGAAGGATTCATGGTGGCTATTGAGAATGAGAAAAATTCGTAAAAATACTAAAACCGAATCGAACAAAATATTTAGACCTTTGCATGGAGATTCAGCACATGAGACTTTAGACGGAGTGGAGATTTTTACCAGAAATCATCTCAACAGGCCTCCTCATCCAAAAATACCAGCATGAAAGCGTAGCTAAGCTAGGTCTCGATAAGAAGATCCACACTAGGAGACAACTTTCAATTTCCAACTAAGTAAACACTGATGACCACATGATCGACACATGCCATAAGAAATCTTATTCTATTTGGACACCCTTATCATATTTTTTCGCAGTCACTGGGTACAAATATAAGACGAATTTAGATGACACATCGATCACGTGGTCAGTATAGATTACTCCGTAGGAATTTGTTAATTGATTCCAGTATGAATGATTATGATAAATAATTGCTACGTCGTTCATTGAAATCTATATATAGGGAGTTAAGTATATGCTTATCTCCTTTAACTCAAAAAACTTGAATAAACCAGAAACCTCACTTGAACTATCATGATAAAATATAAAAATAAATAAATGAGAAAGAGTTGCATTTAAAAATAAGTGAATGGTAACACTGTTAGCAGATTAGATGCAAGAAGTGAATGACTCTGCTATTTTGTTTTCTAGACAGTTTCATAATCGAAAAAAAAAAAAAATTACATAATAATATTAAAAAATTTGAAGATGTTATAAAATATACATATGATAACATCAACAAGAACGAGTGGTTGACATTCCTCTAAAAGTCTAAAATAATGCAATTTACAGATGCTTCGAAAACTTGAAGGACTGAAATGTCTATATTGTTGAAACCTGTAATAGGTATGACTGATATTAAAAATGTTTACATTTTAATATGATAAGAAGCTGTAGTTATGTTTATCCTAATTTTGCTGTTTATGTTTCTACTTCAATTCGATATTTTTAATATTTTGTCATATTGCAGGTTCATCCAAGTCATGGCTGCTGTTATATTCCATATGATGGAAGAGAAGTTCGTTACGATGACTACCAGATCCTGGTTCTAACACATTAGATCAAGCATCCATGTACCTTTTGCCGAAGTTTTATTCAGTATTTTTTGAATTAATGGTGATTTAACTCGAGAATATTTCAAATACTTATAATTGTGTTATAATGTAATAGATATTTTCTCTGAAAAAAATTTATATTCATCAATAAATATAAATCACAGCTATGTTACCTAAATTTTAAAAGAATTTATTATAGAATTATATATATTAATATATATATATATAAATATATATATATATATATATATATATATATATATATATATATATATATATATATATATATATATATATATATATATATATATATATATATATATATGGAAAACTTTTTTCTCGGGATGAACCGCGTAAAAGATTAGAAAAATATCGACGTTTCGGCTTCTTTTGTGAAGCCATCTTCAGGAAAATGTGAACACTCCCATGAAGATGGCTTCACAAAAGTAGCTGAAATTTCATCCCAAGAACCAAGTTTTTCACATACTTCCGACCGCGGAAATCTTTCTGAACATTATAATATATAGGTACTGTTATAAAATAATACGAATATGTGACCTAAAACTTAAAAAAAATATTCACTAAGATATGAATGAGTATCCCATGGCAAAACAAGATTATTGATGAATATATATTCAATAATATGATGTCACATAAGGCCAACATTAGCAATCAAAACAAAGCGATAACTATAAATCAAAATTCAAAAATTTAGTTAGAACTCAGTAACAGAC
>JARQZK010002199.1:565000-580000 GCA_030704885.1 Cynegetis impunctata | reverse complement strand
TCTTGCTCCGTCACTTGTTTGCGCTTAATCGTTTTTAGTTGTGTTTCTATTCTGAGTTTGAAAATGATTTTTTTTAAGCTGCCACTTACTTTTGTAACTCCCAATAGAATATCTGACATAGAGATACAATATAGAAATTTGTTAAATGTCGATTGTAAAGAGATGTTTGGTGAATCTGTCCCTGATAACCCTATTATTTTTGGAGGAAGTTAGAGATTTAAAAAATACCAATTCATGTTTAAAGATTTAGCTCCATTTGCATTTACTCTTTTAAGCTTACCGTCATCCAATGCATTCGTGGAGAGGATATTTTCATTGACGGATATTGTTAAATGTAAAATTCGAAACAAAATGATACTAGAAGTGTTAAATTCATTTGTGTCTATCAGATCTCGCTTTGCAATAAATGAGATTTGCTGTGAATAATTTGAGTTTAGCAAAGCTATGTATGCAAAATTCAATTCTTATATGTATCAGTACCAGAACCAATCCACAACTTCAATTACGGACAAAGATGATGATGATGATGTAATGAAGTTTAAATAAAAATAAGGATATTTGTAACACAATCGTGGTTTTGATTGTAATAGTAATATTTTTTGGTGCACTTGCAAAAAAATCATGTATGAAATAATACGTATGAAATAACTGCTAGAATAAGTGAATTTTATATGCAAAAATACTTGTTACCAATGTTTCCCCGTTAACACGTCGCAACCACGGTTGCGCTTTTGGGCGACAAATCAGCATCTAAACTGCGACACGGCTCTGCAAAATCTGTCAACACTGCTAGTAGCCGCTCGATTGTCGCTATTTTATTTTAGGATAAAAACGTCAACATGTTTTGCGGGTTAAAAGATGCCGCAAATAAATAATCTTATGTCAGTTTTACAATTAGGTAGATTTGTTTGTAACTAGCCTAGTTTTATGTTTCAACGCAGATATAAACATTTTTGGTGTGTAATACTTCTGGTATCTTTTCTAGGGGAGGCTTAAATAATTCCAGAGGGGGCTCAGCCTCCTTGGCTACGGCCCTGCTGTAACATCTATAATATACTCGTATATATTTATTTATATTATGAATAAAACAGATTGAAAACTTATACTTGAGGAATAAATTGCTGAAATTTCCCTATACTGTCCTCAAGAGCAAACCTGCTTATCTGGGAATGAAAAAAATAATCTACGTTTCATTTGACCAGTAAATACACTTTCAAACTGATAAGCGAGGATTTATAACTGTTTGCGTTAGTTCCGAGTGTAACAGTCGCGTTGCTTCGAACAACTAGTTGTGTAAAATGGCTGGTGAGTTATATATTATTTATTTCCTATGAATTTAATTGAAATTTCACGAAAATTTAATTTCATGTTTAATTAAAATAAATTTTTAGTGAGTATTTTTAATGAAACGTTAATAATTAAATTTGATGATGGAATTCTATTTGATTATTGTTGTATTTCTTTCACTCGTGATTGTTTGAAAGTTAAAAGAAGAAAACCGTAAAGAATATTTCATTGAAATAAATGGAGAGGTTATGAAACTGATATTTGCGAGATCTGGACAATTCTCCCAAATATTCATGTCATTAGAAAACATACAAGGTGTACCCACCACTTAAAACGCCCCATTGAATATTTCGTTTAATATAAGTTTTGAAATAATTCCAAAAACAGGACTATGTATCAATTTTGAATTTTCATATGGAAGTATAGGGCATGTAAGACATCGTATGAAAGTTCTATTGGCAATGACTCGGAATTAGTTGAAAAAATTTAAATCTTACCTTTCGTTTTCAGTTTAAACTTATGTAGTTTTTAGGATTTTGTTTAACATTATAAATAGGGGAACCCACTTGGCTTGATTCCACTAAAGTTGCTATGAGTACTCGACATATATGTTCCGGGCAGTGGCGGCGCGTGAGTTTGTCTTCAGGGGGGGCGCAAAAATAATAATGGGATATACATATATATTTGTGTTCCAATTCAAATATTGAAAAATCGATACTTCCAACATCCGGATAGTACTGTTTTTGGTTTTAGGCTAAATCTTTAGCCATTAGAGTATCTTTAAGGAATTTATCAATTTATCTAAATCAATAATTTTGTACCTTTCTACTCTCCTACTTATCTTTTAAAGCTAAAATACATTCTTCTTTATTTGTCCACTATGAACCTCTCTATCACTTTTTCATCAAAATCAGGAATTATTTGAACCATAGCACTTTCGGAAAATAACATGGCCAAAGCACTAAGAGGATCTTCACACATAATATTTCTTAGAAAACTAATAAATTTTAACTTAATATTCGCAAAGTTTTAGTAATTTCTTTAAAAGCAGTATCTAAACCTAACGACATGATAAAATGTAATGTTTTTAATCTTGTCTACCAAATGTTTAAAATCACGAGCGAATTTTCATCGCCTCCAAATATTAAACGAACAAAACAAAAAAAGCATTACTTTTATCATATACACACAACCGCGGAGTCTTGTCAGATTTTCGCCTAAAACCCGACCGACGAGCCGGCGGATTTTTATACCCTTTCTGTTCCTGAATTATATTCAAAACTGGCGTTGGACGTCCAATATCTTTTAAATCCACTTTTTTCTACAAACTCAATTCGCTAAAAAGAACTTTTCCTCCCTCACCAGCCGCCACTGGTTTCGGGTTATTAACCCATTATCAAGATTTTTCTAACTGATTTGAAAATGCAACAATCTATATTTTTATCCCTTAACTACTGACACCTATTTCCTCACACATACCCTGACACGGAGTCTGCCAGACTCCTTTTTTACTAGGCTTTCCACAGTTTGTCAATACTTTTTTGAAATATCTATTAATTGAAAGGGATAACTTACTTCATTCAGAAAGTGTAAAGAGAGATGCAAAATCTTTATTCTTTAAAAAGTAAATAGTAATAGAGAAATTACCAAACTCAACATTTTTCAAAAAAAATTACAATGATTTAAATAGCAGGCTGTATTAAGTTGTTGAAATCAAAATATTTATAATTTCTTTTGAAATCGAGTTCTCCTATTTATGTGGAGTAAACAAAATGTAAACTAAATGTTGACAGAAAAAGCTAAAAAAAATGACAAGCACTGAAAATATGCAAAAAAATTGTTCAGTTAGATTGGCTGCAACACATTAGGCAAAAATTTTCGTTGGTTTTTTGCAAGTTAAACAGGCATATGTGGTCTTTCTTTTCAATTTCGGAGGACATATGTGGCAATATTTTCTGTTGAGAAGAGTTTCATCTCCAGTTTGAGGCTCCACTACAGTACTTGAAGAATGCGCCTAATCAATTCATTCAATACGTTTTCATCTGGTTCCACAAAGCTATTATGAATTTCTATGTTTTCAAACCATTGAAGCAACGTCTCCTCAAAATATTTGTCCGTTGGTTTCACTCTTTTCGAAGTACTAGCCATATTAATTTATATTAGTTTTATAACACTAACCCTGACACGGAGTGCCACAGACTCCTTTTACGATATAGCTTGCCCGATATGAAATGAATATCAGCGAAATTCAAATACATACATACTTGCCTAAGTTCAGGAAGGTACTGAAAGAAACAGGCGTCTGCTTCTATTGCGATGGGAGATATGACGTATAGTGCGCTTCAAGGAGTCTGTGGGAGTCCTGTCAGTAGTTCTAAGTCGTATTCGGTCATTAGCGATGGGTAAATTACTGGAGCTGGCCGACGTGCCCTCTAAAGTTCCTTCTCTTTAAGATAAGTGTTTTACTTCAGTTGATTCAAAATTTTGAACAATGTTCTATTAAGTGTTAAGCGAGCAGTCAATTGATTGTTTATTAAAATCGAACATTGATTACAATAAACGCTCAAACTCAGCACCCAGTTAGTCCTGGCAAATGTATAAGAATCTGTCTTCGAGACATCTCCTTACAAAACTTGAATTTACTACGTTTATTATCACAAAAATACTTCGAAAAAATATAACACTGCGATTGCAATTTCGGTCACTAGACCATCATCTGCCCGATGATGCTCTAGTGAACGAAATTGGAATCGCAGTGTTATATTTTTCAAATTATTTTTGTGATAATGAACGTAGTAAATTCAAGTTTTGATTTTGTTCATCATGTTAAATTATCACGTAGTAACGACGGATTACATCAACATCTCCTTACATTTGCAAAAGCCTCCGGAGTTAACTTCCGATATTCCTGCACAATATTTTGTGTTAAAATTTAAAAATACAAAATTCGAAAAATTCATATTTTTCCTAGAATCGAATCGTAAGATTCTAATTTTCTGTTACAAATTCAGAGGCGTGTCAAAAATGCTTTTTACGGTTACGGTTATCATATTCCCTAAAGTGCCAGTTGAAATTTCAAACTTGTTACCTTCATCAACAAAGTACAATTTGTTTAATTTATTTTAGAATTTTTCTTTTTCTTTATTTTTTTCTATAATTAATTTTTTTAGCAACTACAAAAGAAGTGATAATGTAAATCGACGTGTTTTAAAAATTTTATCATAACTTCATATAAAACGAAATATTCAGGGGAAAAGTTTTATCTGGGACACCCTGTATATCGAGGAAAGAAATATTTTTATACATTATTGCCTGTATTTGTTACTTATATTCTATTAGTAATATTCACCAATGTATATTTATCGTTGTGAATATCAATAAAATTTGGTATTTCCAATTATAACATCGAGTTCAAATGAGATACCAGTCATCAAGATCAGAAGATAAGAATCTACTAATTAAAAATTTATTTTTATAACCGATTCGAGTTGACTGAAATAATAATGATTATTAAATTACATAAGAAAGTGCGAGATCGTTTAAAATATAGAATGAGCGTTTTCACAATATAATCATATTTTTCGAATAATATGATCATTATATTATAATGATAAATGCCTATTAGAACTTTCACCTTGGAGAATGAATGCGTTATAATTAAACATGAAAAAAAAACCTATATATCAATTAGCAAGCAATTTAATAAGAACCAAAGATGAAAGAACATAATCAAACATGTTCCCTAACATAGGAAGAAATAGATTTACGAATCTGTTCTAGTCCTTTTTCATTTTTCGAGTTTTTAGGAATTTTTTCCACCAATTTATAAGTGAGGAATATTAATATTGATAAAAAATAATATTTCGTTTATTGAGAATTCACAAAAAGAAGAGTGGTACAGCATCCTCTTATAAATTTTGTTTTGGCTTTATATCAACATATTTTTCAGTCGATAAAATTATAAATACATTTTTATAATTGAATATACGATAACAAACTTACTTACGGAAACTTCCCAACTCTGATAATTAAGTAAATTTTTTAATCTTTCTACTTATTTTCGAATGTAAAATAATAAAACACATTATGTCAATGAAGCAATTGCTGTGGAGTACTGGTTTTGATGAAATTAATTAAAAAAATAGATAACAAATCTGTTTAGTACCTACCTCACTGAACCATGATTTTTTTGATTTTTGATATTTTTGTAATGTCTAATATGATGAATATAAATGCATATATATATATATATATATATATAGGTATATATATGTATATATATATTATATAATACCACTAACTAATACCAATAAAAATAATATAAAAAAAAAAAAACAAAACCAACAACAAATAATATACACATAATAAACTATATAACCTATATTTATGAATATAATATAAAATATATTTATGTATATATATATATATATACTATATATATATATATATATATATATATATATATATATATATATATATATATATATATATATATATATATATATATATATATATATATATATATATATATACAGAGGCGCCGACACATTTTTTGGCATTGAAAAACGAAACAAAACATAAATACGCACGGTATTTTCCTAAAAAGCTAATTTAATTTACAGTAATAGTTATGGTTATAGACTATCACAGAGCAGTAAATACGTAGCTATGAAAAGACTGAAATTATATTTAAATAAACCCTTAACTATCATTAAAAGTATACAACATAAAATATTGCTGTCACACACAGTAATAGCAATTTGATTAATAAGTGAAATAGCTAATTTAAGATTACTTTGAATAAGGCTGAGAGTTCTTTAATTAAAAAAAGTATCTCAAAGTTATTGCTTTCAAAATATTCGAGTATTTCAAAATAAAAAATATCTATAAAAATATTTAAGCATTTGAAAATAACTAATACAGTTATATAGTAATACTGTAGGTACTAATATTTGCAAACTGAAAATTTAACATTCTGTATGTATTTAATTCTCTATTTTATAAAGATTTTTAACATTGCTCTAAGTCTTGAATTGTAACATTGACTCAAAGAAGCATGCACCTTTGTAACCTGCCTCTGTTTTGTCCTCTGAAGAAAATGAAAAAAATCAACATCATTTTGTGATTTTACAAAGCATACTATAACTAATAATTTTATTAAATTATTGGGGGGG
Source organism: Cynegetis impunctata (assembly GCA_030704885.1). Lineage (NCBI taxonomy): Eukaryota > Metazoa > Arthropoda > Insecta > Coleoptera > Coccinellidae > Cynegetis > Cynegetis impunctata. The sequence goes on along the minus strand of JARQZK010002199.1, from coordinate 573,539 downwards.
CTCAGCCCCCCCAAACAAATTTTTGAGTGGGCTCGGGCCCCCTCAGGCCCCATGGAGTCGGCGCCTATGTATATATATATATATATATATATATATATATATATAACATATATATATATATATATATATATATATATATATATATATATATATATATATATATTTGAAATAAAATCACAGTAGTACTAATTTGTATTTAGAAGGTAAGGGAAATCGACTGAAAGTTGAATATTAATCTCTTTATTCTACGCCAAGCTTTCGAAACACATTTGTTTCTTCCTCAGGGCTACTACAAAAACAGTTCACAATTAGAATTGGTTTTTTATAAACCAAAAAAATGAACTTACGGAAAGTGAGATAAACAAAATTTTTTCTTTTCAGTGGAAATGATCATTGGATTAGCTGAATTTACATAATACGAAATATCACATCTACAAATCTTTCCTCCCAAGAATAGAATGACAATTGACATCAATTAATCGGTTAAACATATGACGGAAAATTCTATGATGAAATTACACAGATATCACAGGCTGGCTAACTAGGTTCTTTTTCTTAGCGGTTGACAGTAGGATATATATATATATATATATATATATATATATATATATATATATATATATATATATATATATATATATATATATATATATATATACATACATCTTTATTGTTGTGAAATTCATGGAATGTCGAAAGAACCACAAAACGTTTTTGAAATATTCAAACACTCAATATAAGTATATAATTTTTGATTTGTGAATGAGTAACTAGTCAGTAATTTCTGTCGAAAACTTGTTATCGGACGCCTACTGAAATCTGTCTCCGTTTACATCTGCACATAAAATATTTAATCTTATCTTGTGTATACAGTTGTTTATTATGTGTAAATCAATCGAGAACTTCATGGATTTCTTTTATCTTTACAATTACTCATTCTCGTTTCACGTTTGAATAAAAACTCGTGAGAAGCAGAATTCGTCGCTAAAGTGGAACACTTGAAAAAAATAGTTTTAATAATCCAAAGGCACTTTCATCAAGTCAATCCTCATACAAATTTTCAACCCTTTTACTGCTGTGGAGGTGAGCAAAACCTTAAAAACAACGAAAAAAGTAGGAAGTTTGTACATTAAAACGGCGGCGGTTATGAAGAAGTATTGATTTCCCTAAAAAACAATTAGCCTATAACAATTCAATCCAAATACAAATTCTCTAATTCAATTTGGAGGAGGTAGGAAGGTGAGCTGAATCTTAAAAACTACAACAAAAATATAGACCTTCCGTTGGAGAAGCCAAAATGTACCAGGAAAAAAATATTTGTAAATTTATATATATATAAATATATATATATATATACATATATATATATATATATATATTTATATATATATATATATATATATATATATATATATATATATATATATATATATATATATATATATATATATATATATAGAAGAAGGGTAGTCTTTGCTGACTAGTTAGGATGCAATAAGGATAATAATATTTGGGTATAGCAGCAAGCAAAACGTGTACTCTTATAACACTATATTTCCGATATTTCGACAATGATTATTGTCATCTTCGGGGAAGCTACAAAATAAGCACAAAAGAAAATCAACAAATGCTCCATAACGGCCAACAGTAACAATACTCACTGTGTCTTTGAGAATGATTGCAAAAGGTGTAAAAATCGAGATACAGCATTATTGATTTCCACAAAACATTATTGATCGAGAACACAGGCGTGATGATCATCAACTGACATTACAAGTTAAAAAGTTAAAATTTTGTAGCTTCCCTGAAGATGACAATAATCATTGTCGAAATATCGGAAATATAGTGTTATAAGAGTACACGTTTTGCTTGCTGCTATACCCAAATATTATTATCCTTAATATATATATATATATATATATATATATATATATATATATATATATATATATATATATATATATAGGTATATATAATATACCTATATATATATATATATATTTTTTTTTTTTGATAATTATTAGCAATAACAGGCTTGGTGAATCTCAAAAAACTCGATTTATTAAAAAGTTGACGTTTCGCCACGACATTCGTGGCTTTTTCAAAACTTTTGAAATATTGAAATTTCTCTGAAATTTATTGATTTGAAAAAATTAATTATTATTATATATTAACATTCAAATCTGTTATTATTAGATGGTAAGGGAAACCACAGAAACCTTTACCCACGTGATGTTCGAAATAGGTTCAAATTATTTTGATTTTGAAAAGTCAAAGAATTGGGTACAATTTATCTTTTTTTCAAAAAAAAATTTATTAAGGCTGTGGCCGTCTTCAGTTATTAATTACGTGCTATTTAGTCCATAATATCAACAGTCAGGTCTGTTGATATTAGTGATTTTGTGAAAATAAATCAACTACAAAATTCAGTGTTGAAAAAAGTGATAACAATTGAGTATTTCATTTTATCTAAAAAACTTCTCCTATTGATGACCTTTCTAATGGTATGCTACACATAGATAGAAAAAAACATTTCTGCTTCAAATTACGGATTCCTTCAGGACGGAAATCGTTCGGACTTGCTGAGAAAAACAATTTTATTTTTACTATCGTTCATTTGAAGAAAAATTAAACTATTAACATAAATTTAATAACTAACTGTTCTCTGTTTACAAATTTTGTCCGAACTGTTCTTCCCTGTTCCTAATAGACGCCGACACCTCTTTCTTACTTCAACTGTTTCTGTAGCTTGTTATTTATTGAAGCAGAAATAATTTTCTTTTTTGTTCAATAGTAGTTAGATGCTTGAAATCTTTCTGTATCTGAGTACTCTATATAGAGGAAAATTCTGAGCGCTTTTAATATTCCTCAACGGAAGGTAAAAAGGGCTAGACGATCTGCCAGGTACAAGAAAAGAAAGTTCATCGAGAACGAAACCAGGTTCGCGAAGATTCTCGAGAATCTTGATCAGAAAAACAATGCCACTCAACCTCCTACGAAACTCTAAGCTCACAATACCGAAATTTCTTGTACGTATATTATAATTCTCGGGTTGTACCTCTGAGTAACAAGACCACATATAAAGCCAAGGAATCTCAGGAATTTCCTCTGAACCATTTCCAAACGTGAAATGTAAACCTGATAGTGAGGACTCCAAACAATTGTCACAAATTTAGTTATGTTAGATGTTAAAGAAGTACCTACTGGAGGTTGTTTACCTCTACATTATATATGTTGACATTTTAAGCGTTTTTGATGATTTTCGAGCACTGCGCATCTCTACAGTAACGTCAGTAACTTCAGATGGAATTTGAAAAATTATAACGTGATTTCGGTTGATCTTAGGGAGGTGTTATATGAGGCCATTATTTGCAAAATATCTGAAAATTGTTTCTTTTGCTGAGTTTATTCCAATTTTAAAGAGGAATCGAATGATAAAATCGGAAATTCCCAAAACTCTCTCTTAAGCATGCAAATACTCTCGAGAAAATTGCAGTTATATGCAGAATTCGCTCTTTGCTTTGACGTTTTTCTTGCAAAACTCGCTGCTTGCTCTGCCACCAATGAAATTTGCCCATTGATCCACGTGACGAACACGTTCTTTACAATTGTTTTCAAAAAATTCATTTTTCTGACCGTCGTACATTCTTTTATTCCTCCTGATAGGATCTTCAGCCTTTTAGAAAAAGAAATAAAACAACGCCTGTTATCAGGGAAATTGCCGGCTATGATGGTTTAATCAGATAGCATCCATTAAACGGAAAATCGGTATCGATTGGGATGTGTTTGATTGGAAAACACAAACAAAACGCTATCTAGTTCATAGCACTTTGAATTTAATAAGGCAAAGCGATTAATTTTTTTAGAAAAAAGACAAAAATGTTCTAGTTCAAGGTGAACCCTAATACTCCATTGACGTTGGAAAATCTAAAAGCGTTTGTTAGAAAAAATTTCTCTCTCTTCAATGGCTCCTGAGAAATAATCACTGGGAAAAAAATAAAGGGGAGTAAAAAAACTATTAATGGTCTCCGTTCCAAACACTAGGAGAAAATTAGAGAAGCGATCCTGAACTTAATTTTTACAAAGAACACTTGAACACTTGAAGCAGGATTCTGCTTCACCAGAAGAAACCAATGATGGTTTGGAAAAATGCCAAAATTCCGAGAATTACTGCTTTTTTGTTTGAGCATGAGTGTTTTGAGTTTTTTTCTCGTTTAAACATTTTTTGTATATTAAAAATGTGAAAGTTTTATTTTCGTGAATAAATCTCATACGTTTGTTATTGAACTAAATATTGTTTTTTCAATTTTAGATACTTATTCACTATTCGATCGTTAATTGTTTTTTCATATTGGCTTTAAGTTCCTATTCTAACTTTTAACTGAATATTTAGATCATAGTTTAAAACTACGAATTCAAATTATTAACACATATTTTAATTCCGTGATTTACACTACTTGCTTTTATTCATTCCAATACTGGAAATTTCATTCTGCTTGTTTGTTAAGTTCATAAGGTAATTTCCAGTATACAATATTGGCTTCTGGTTTCCATTATAAGATTTAATTTATATGTTCCTTCATATTTCTAAGTTTTTCATTAATTCTATTTATTATGTCGACAATACATGGTGTTTTTTATCAGGATTACTTGAAAGCTGTAAAATTTATATGGTGATTTTCAGTTAACGATATCAGCTTCCAGTTTCCATTATATGATTGAAGTTATGTTTTCTGTCATATTTCAATTATTTATAATATGAAAAGATTGTAATACCTCATTATATGAACACATACTCTGGTTCTGTGCTTCAGACTACTTGCTTTTACTCATTCTGTTCATTGTTTTTCATCAGCATTACTTGAAAGTTGTAAAGTTTATATGGTAATTTCCAGTTAACAATATCAGGTTCTAATTTCCATTATATGATTGAATTTATGATTTCTTTCATATTTCAATTACTTATTACATGAAAAGATTGTAATACTCCATTTTTAGAACACATATTCTGGTTCTGTGCTTCACACTACTTGCTTTTATTCATTCTGTTTATTATGTGGACTTGTGGACAACAATACATCGTCTTTCTTATCAGGAGGACTTGATAGTTTTTAGGCCCATTGTTACATTTATCTGTATTAGTAATTGTCTATGATTTTCCATGAATTAGAGTTTTATTTCCATACTAATATTTTTCACAGTTGTATCTTATTCAGTACAGCAATTTGCATATAGAAATCGTTGCTCGGACGTTTCCTTCATGAGAATCAATAATATAACCTAACTTATGTCAAATCAAATTTGTTTTTAAAATTCCAGTACGGCATCTATATTCATATTACAACGTGGCAACGCCGACCTTGCTGCTGTACTGTCGTGTGGCGATGTAATCCGGCCCCCGTTCTTTCCGATTTCCCAAAAAATGACTTCCGAGCAAATAGCAAGTTTTGCAAATAATGGCCTCATATGGAGTTTCAAATATTTTGTCTACTTCCTTAATTTGTATGTAAAAATTTCATGCGTGTTTACAGGTATGCCAGCTTTGGAATCTCTTCAGCCCTTTCAAATTTACTTAGTAAAAAGAAATTGTGGTAACTTTAGTATCGGAGCAGTTCTACGTTTTTTTCTGCATTTTCTTATCTTTCGTTAATACTTCTTTATCGGCATTGAATTTAGTCAGAATAATTTACTCAAATAGGGTATAAGTACGACTTTTCTATTCGAAGCTTACTGCAAGAATGTTATCAGAAATGCATTGATAACATTTAAATACTTCGGCAATGTTAAATATAGGAATAACTTCACATACGATACGAACAAAATGAATTATATTATAAAATGAACTCTCATTTGAATATCAACGAAAAATAGTTTGCATAATATATGTAAGAATAAAATGGTCACCGTTAAACGAAGTATTTTAGGAAAGTATAATGTTTAATTATGCTTTTGTTGCCTAGTGTAACCGTGCCGAAGATTCAATTTGACATGGGTATATGTGAAAGTGAATTATTGTGTCCTATATGTAGTTTCATGGGGTGCATGTACGATGTTGATAATAAAAACGAAATGAGCAAGTTGACGAAATGTGGTAAATATTCAATATTAGTTTATAAAATATTTTGTTACTAACCATAAACTAGTTATTTCTACCACAAGAATATAATAGTTGATGGAATCCGTCGTTACTACGTGATAATTTAACATGATGAACAAAAAAACTTGAATTTACTATGTTTATTATCACAAAAATACTTCGAAAAATATAACACTGCGATTGCAATTTCGGTCACTAGACCATCATCGGGCAGATTGAGTTAAGAAGTTCTTAACTCAATCTGCCCGATGATGGTCTAGTGACCGAAATTGCAATCGCAGTTTTATATTTTTAAAATATTTTGTGATAATAAACTTAGTAAATCCAAATTTAGTTTTGTTCAACAAGAATATAATATAATTACCGGCCTATAAGTTTGCTAACCTCGTTTTCGAAAGTTTTTGGGAGGATTCTTGTAGACGGGCTTCTTAATTTCTTCAGGAGGTTCAAGATTATTGTCAGCTGCAGCATGGTTTTGTGCGGAATAGGGATAGAGAAACGGCTGAACTAACTACTGCTATACTCGCCCTTGAAAAGGGTGAGGTAGGTACCTACCGTTAGGACTATTTGTCGACTTATCGGAAGCTTTTTATCTTAATGATCATAAATTGCTTCTATTTTTTCTTGAAGCATGTGGGATTAGAGATACACAGCTGAATTTAATTTCCAGCTACCTCACAAATCGTAAACAGAGAGTGGTGTCGTTGAGCGGTGGCGTTTCATACGTATCTGAGGGGGTACCACAGGGTAGTATCCTGAGACCACTTTTGTTTCTAGTCTTCATAAATTCGCTTCCAGGTGATTTCTCTTATAATGACTGTTGCGCTATTATGTTTGCCAAATTTTCTCATAAACTAAATGAATATCAGTGTTGCTTTGATTTCTTCGATGCCAGTTATCAATAAAGTGGAAAATTGCTGCTATAATAACAAACTAAAAATCAATTTACAAAAAACCAAGAGTGTCTTTTTCCGGTCATTCCTATCAAGGATTGTTTTCGCGAAGTTTGTTGATTCCCGGTTAGGAATTCCGTGAGTTTCCTCGGCATTGCTTTAGATAAGAATTTGAGATGGGACATTCATACTGATCAGCTTAGAAAGAAGCTGAATTTTTGTACAAAATAAGTACGGATATGTTCTTTTTAGAACGCCTTGAAAAAAAGTTTTACTTACACTCTGTTCAAAAATAGCCAACTTTTGTCATAAAAAATGTATGAAACATATTTTAGGAAATTGTAAAATATTTATTACCACCCGGAAGATGGACCTATATAAGAAATGTGGTTTCAGCTTTTCCAGAAATATTTTGTATCATTATATATATATATATATATATATATATATATATATATATATATATATATATATATATATATATATATATATATATATATATATATATATATATATATATATATATATATATATATACAAAAATATAGTATATAAAAATGCAGATGTAACTTCAATTTTAGCCTACTATTGGGTTGACACTCGTGCAAGAAACGGTGTACCATCCACGGCCCTTCATGGTGGTACAGACAGTGACGGAGATACCATTTATGTAGGCCGTGCCTACCACGATGGTGATTGGATCCCAGCTAAGGTCATCCCGAATAAAGACGTCGCCTATGTCGCACATGGAGGCAGAGAACATGCCAAGCATGAATTTCAGGTGAGCAGGATAAGAAATAGTACAATACTGAATCCTTTTCCAAAAATAAATTCATGTAAAATATATTTGTTGACAATAGTCATTTTCATTTATCATATGAAGGGAATAAATAAATTTCTTCTATAATTCGAAACTCTTAAACAATCCACCAAAGAATAAGGAATAATCCTATACGCCACTGTTTTTCACACATCTTCATAGCAGCAAGTATTTGTTTACTCAAAGAGTGTCTGTATTTTCGGTCTAAACAGTGAATCGTTGGTTCCTAATATATTTGGCGGAGTGAGCTATGGATTGTTCAGCCGCTATCCCAGATTTGAACTCATATGATCTGATTTGGTCGCTCGAAATGCCAAAATGTATATATGAATATATATATATATATATATATATATATATATATATATATATATACAGTGGTGGATTTACAAAGATTGGGGCCCTAAGCCAACTTTTCAGTGCAGACCCCTCACAATGAGTATTAAATAGAGGCTTCTTTGCGATGGTTCAGAAACAAAGAAAGCCAAAATCATCCTCAAAAATTTGTTTATTGTATTCAATATGCCTGTCTAAGACAATAAAGTAATAAAGTTAAAACTAACACAATAGGTACCCTTCTATACCAACTTTAAAAACGAAATATAATATACGACTCTCGCCAAGAGAACATAAGATAGCTAAAATAATCCTTAAAAATTAGATGTATTGTATTTTATATCTGAGACAATAATAAATTTCAAAATGAAAAGAATACTCTTCTTTAAAAAC
>JARQZK010002199.1:535000-560000 GCA_030704885.1 Cynegetis impunctata | reverse complement strand
ATATATATATAAAGAGCCGGATTTACGAATTTGCCGCCCATGGGCCAAAAGTATTTCTCCGCCTCCCAAACGCGACAATTTGCCACACCTAAAATAATACTATTTGAACATAATTTTCTTAAGAATAAATTCGAATAACATCTTAATAGTGTCATAGCTTTATATAACCTCACTAACTATGATCTAGGAACAATGCTAATTAGTAAGTACTTTGTTATGTGGAATATTTACAGAGAATCTATGATTTTTTTTTTTACACAGACCTTTCAAATGATGACATTCAACAAGAAAAAAAAAGGGGCTTCAATAATGAGTAATTAGTGTATAAATCTGAGTGAAAACAAAAATTCTGCATGAAATGCTCTTGATTTTTTTAGCAAAATTTAACTGACCTTCAAAATTTGCCGCCCCTAAAAATTTGCTGCCCTGGGCCCATGCCTAAATCCGGCCCTATATATTTATATATATATATATATATATATATATATATATATATATATATATATATATATATATATATAATTATACGAATAAAAATTTGTTTCACTTTTCCTCACTTATATATACTTATATATACATATTTCACATTATACAGTTCAACCTGAATGTTCGAGTAAGAAAAAAATTAATATTCATTCGACCGCTTTGAATTTTTCAGTTTTGTTGGAAATTTGGTATTGATATAATATATTTTTTTCCAGGTACACCCAAGTCATGGCTGTTGTTATATACCATATGGTGGAGAGGAAGTCTCACACCAACAATATGAAATCCTTGTTCTCCAACATTAAAGAAACAATAAATTTTCCAGTATTTTTAGAACACTTTTTGGTTGAAATTTGTAAAAACAATAGTAAAATGAGAACCTAAAATTTATGTTCAGTATTTTACGATACGCCTATAAAGATAATGTTACATATTTGCAAACGAGTTTTTATTTACTTCAAATGAAATCCAAGCTTATCAATAATATTACCAAGATATCAAAAACATTTTGATCAGAGGTGGACTTTAAAATTATTTTCGAATAATAATTAGTTTCTAACTTCTGGAAGCCAAATTGTATCAGAAGATTTTGTTTGTATATCCAGGTTGCTATTTTACACAATTTTTCATATCACGGTGAATCATATTTTCATAACTAAAAGCGATTTTATAAGCAACTAATAGACCAAGAAACACACATCTTGTGGAGCAAAGGTAGAATGACTATCTGTGAAGAACTGCTGGGTTCGAATACTGGATTAGGTATTAAAGTTTGTGTATGTCTGTGAATTTCAGTGGTTCAAACAATGTACATTTGTTTACAAGCCCATAAGTCGTTCGGAACCGGCGTTGAACTGTAGGGCCCTAGAGAGATAGAAATATAGAACAAGATTTCTATAACAATATATTCCCTTAATTAATTTTATCGCTCATTTTCGGTCGTATTTTCCCCGAAAATGAAAGACAATTACTCTGTATCGAAAGTCAACAGTCAAGAGGTGCGAGAGTGGTTTTTAAATCCGTTTCATAACCGCTGGACCACAATTTTTGAGTTATATACATATATATATATATATATATATATATATATATATATATATATATATATATATATATCTATCTATATATATATATATATATATATATATATATATATATATATATATATGAAAAACTTGGTTCACGGAATGAACCGCGTAAAAGATTTGAAAAATCTCGACGTTTCAGCTCCTTTTTGCGTAGCCATCTTCAGGAGAATTAGAAGGGGAATAATTCAGAATCGTGGCCTCAATCTGCCTACTCCACGATTCGAATTAGGAGGAATCGGAAACAATACGATTGCCTGGTCTCAACCTGCCTACTCCACTAACCGTACTGCTTCCTGTCAACTCTGAAGTCTCAACCTGCCTACTCTTCAGAGTCAACTGACGGGCCGATCGTCGCGTGGCCGTATTTATAGGGGAGGGAGGCGGTTACTCACGCTCATCATTGCGGGATGCACTCTGATTGGGTGTGACATGGCGGCCACTGAGAAGTGGTTTCCATGCTGATGGGAGTCTCTGACTATCATCTCTAGTGTTCAAACAATTTGGACGTTTTTCTATTTCTACAGCACGGAAAATTCGGGATTTGAAATATCGGACGGGAGCAATAGTTCTTGTATTGGGGAAATCGATAATGTGGCCTGTTTGGGTGTGATGTTGGGAAAGGGCGTTGGTGATATCTGAGTGTCTTACTGAAAGTGAATGTTCTTTGGTACGGACCTGAATTCGTCGGTTCGTTTGTCCTATATAAGAACGAGGACATTCCGTGAACCAAGTTTTTCAAATACTTCCGACCGCGGAAATCTTTCTGAACATATATCTATATATATATATATATATATATATATATATATATATATATATATATATATATAAACAGGGTGTCCACTATTGCTATCTCGGTAATTTTACGAAGTAAAAGTTTGGTCAAACAAGACAAAATGTGCAGTTTTTGGAGGACATTGAAAATCTAGTTTCATATTTGAAAAAACAATTCTATCAGTTTTTCGAAAAATTGCTCAAAACTGTTTGATCGAATATCTCGAAAAGTATAATTTTTACAAAAAATTAATGAAGTAAAAAATTTTTGCATTTTAAACGTTCTTCAATTTGGTATTTTTTGAGGAAATTTGGTTTGTCTAGTTTTCGAGATATTACTATCAACTTACTTATTTTGAATACAGACCTGTATTTTTTTTCCATTTCGCAAAAAAACTTTTTTTTCTGATTCTTACGATGTCGTTTTAATGATAAAAAGACAAAATTCAAGTTTTAAAAAAAAAAAATTTGAACATCAGAGGTGGCTTGGACTACTAATAAAACAATTGCATATTTTAATAACATAAACAGACCATTGCAGCGTGTTATGAAAGAAACTGTTTATTAAATTTTTAAACATTCAAACTTCTGACCATTTAATTAAATTCAAGTTATGTAATAAACCTTAAAACTTCCTTATTTTTTAAAATTACTTTTGCCAAAATTCAAAGTGGATGATACATACCTAATGCATTTGTTTCATCCTCCCCATTCTCTGCCGTTACAGTTGTTCCCTATTCTGATGGATTATTAAATGATCCGTATAGTAGCAAATTTCGCTCTAGCCTTGTTAAAATTATTCAATTCGGTAAGCGCTTTTCGGGGTACGAATTTTGATACATTTGAAGGGCTCTTTAAGCACTTCGAAATGCTTTTGCATAACAAAAAAATAAATCTAATTTTTCTCCATTGGAAAACGCTACCATGTTGGCTTAAACTTACTTTGACACGACACATGTTACGGATCATAGGATTTTATAAGCAATTGTTTCTCTTTACTCTATGATTAAACCGATAAAATGAAAAAGTGCCAAAAATGTTAAATACTAGTTTTTAACCATTTATATACAAATGAATATAGACAAGTGATACATCGTTGAAATCAGAAAAAAAAGTTTTTTCAAAACTTGGAATGAAAAATGCAGGTCCGTATTAAAAAAACAAAATGTGATATCTCGAAAACTAGACGAACCAAATTTCCTTAAAAAATACCAGTCTAAAATGCAAAATTTCCTTTCCTATCAATTTTTTGTAAAAATTATACTTTTTGAGATATTTGATCAAATAGATTCGAGCAATTTTTCGAAAACCCCCGTAGCTCGAGATAGAAATTTCAAATCTGAAACCGGAATGTCAATTTCTTCCAAAAACTCCAACACATTTTATCTAATTTGACCAACCTTGTAGTTATTATAGTTACCGAGATAGCAATAATAATAATAATAATAATAATCTTTATTGTACGTATGGCTTATACAGCGTGTACTCGTCAATGTAAATATAATAAAAATGTGTATAATATGAAAATAATCGTTTTTTATACATAAAATAAAACATGCAATGTAAATACACTCTATAAGTGGCTCCTGGCAATTAGGACAACCTGTATATATATATATATATATATATATATATATATATATATATATATATATATATATATATATATATATATATATATATATATATACCACATCCAGACCACTAAAGTACATTCTTGAATAAGTTGATGATAAGTGATCTATCGAAGAAACTCTTTGTGCGACGAGAAAGATTTTCTTACTAATAAACAGCTTTATTTCCACTAAAATATAAGCGAGCTAGTTAGCCGAGTACCTAGTCTCGCTACCTGGCATTCAGTAGGTTTCAGGTTCATATCTCAGACTCCCTTGGTCTGCCATAAGTTTTTCTCAGAGGTTTCTTCATGGCATAGGAAAGTTTATTCTATACTGTGACAAAAGGAATTCTTCCCCATAACTCAAGCTACCCGCATCCCCGCTTGAGGGAGTAATGAAAAACAAGGCACTTTCCGAGGCACTTTTCTTCACTAAAAACTTCTAATATATCTTCTAGGATTACTTTATTTCCACCTAATCTGAGGAAACTTTTATAATAATTAACAAATTGGTTCTCACTTACATCTTTTTTTTAAATTTCGATTTTTAACAAGAATTATGAATGTAAGATCATTTAATTATTACTCAATTTTAATGAATATCCATTATTTATATCAATAATCAATACTATTCTCAAATGTAATGGAAAACAGTGTTGTCAGATATGTTATTTATCTCAAAAAACAATTCCAGTCGAGTAAGGCGATTCAGAATTTGTAACCAAGTAATAGATGCCCTCTTCTTTAGTTGTCAAATCACCCAAAGATACCTCAGGTCCATTGCAATTCTTGTTCTTCATGTCGTCCATGCTTGTACATTTATGAGCTGGGAAAGATCCCGGTGTTGTTATCGCTTCTAGGAAATAGTAGTATGCACGTTCGTGATGACAGTAGACTGAAATGTTAATAATTAATCATTTAATATTGTATATTGAAATAATGGTTAAAAATAACAATTTACACATTTATTATTGCTACGCCGGCACCTCCGCCATTTTATATAATCGTTATGGACCTAGTGACGGAGGCGCGATTTCTTAGAAATACAGGATCGTATTCAGTAGGTAATACATCCAAAGGTAATAGAGATATACTCTTTGACAAAGGAACCTCAATAATATTTGAACTCAAAAATGTAATGAATAACGGTCGATGTTGCTTCCGTTTGCTAATATGCATATATATATATATATATATATAAATTTTTTTGTTGTTGCTAATATACATATATACCTATATAAAAATATATGTATATATATATATATATATATATATATATGTATATATATATATATATATATATATATATAATCTCTTGATAATTATTAGCAATAACAGGCTTGTTGAATCTTAAAAAACTCAATTTTATTAAAAAGTTGACGTTTCGCCACGATATTCGTGGCTTTATCAAAACTTTTGAAAAAATTGAAATTTCTTTGACATTTATTGATTTGAAAAAATTTGAATAGAAAAAGACTACTATGTTTCACTAAAATTTTTCGGCTGTGGCCGTTCTTTGTTATTTATTACGTGCTATTCAGTCCAATATTAACATTCAAATCTGTTATTATTAGATGGTAAGGGAAACCACAGAAACCTTTACCCACGTAATGTTCGAAATAGGTTCAAATTATTTTGATTTTGAAAAGGAGTAGGGTAGTATTTATCTTTTTTTCGAAAATTTCTCATTGCAGCTGTGGGCCGTCTTCAGTTATTAATTACGTGCTATTTAGTCCAATATCAATAGACAAGTCTGTTGATATTAGATGGGAAGGGAACCACAGAAACCTTCACCCACGTAATGTACAAAATAGGTTTAAAATATTTGATTGTTGTCTTTAAAAAGACATTACTTGTAATTTTGGAGATCACATGTTCTAAAGTATACTTTCTTTTCAGAAAAATTGAAAATTCTAGATGTTCAGATTTTGTCTAAGAAGATGAGTTGTTATGGTTAGAGTTTGTTTGTTGAATTATTTTTTTGATATCTGTTCTATCATTTACGACTTCATTTAAATTGTTTTGAATATGTAACATTTCTAAAATTTCTCTGCGTTTTTGATCTTTTTCTATTTCTAAAATTTTTGTGCTATTAAAGTTGAAAGTATGATTAACATTGTTTTTATGTTTTATTAGTGCTGTGGTTTGTGTTCTGGTATATTTGTGTGCTTTTAATCTTTTTTCTAAATTCTGAAAAGTTTGTCCTATATATGATTTATTACAATTATTACAGGGTATACTATAAACAACATGAGATTTTTGCAGAAGAGGTGTTTTACTTTTTAATAAAATCGAGTTTTTTAAGATTCAACAAGCCTGTTATTGCTAATAATTATCAAGAGATTAGAAATAGTTCACAGGCAACAACAATTCGAATAAGTATATATATGAAGACTACAGGGGAAAAAGGATGAGAGTCCAAAAAATTAAGATTTGAGATAAACACGGCAAATAACGACCAACCGCCGTTACTTTCTGTCTATCACACTATAAAGATCAAAACAGATGAGAGTACCGTGTAAAAATGCATTTTAATTTATACCTCACAGGGGAAAAAGGATGACAGTCCACTCGATTTACGAAAAACGGATGAGGGTCCAAAAACTTTCCACTATAGACAGGCTTGCCTGTCAACTTCGGCCAGCACGCTCAGTACATGTTTAGCAGCGAAGTGAATTAGTTCGCTTTTGCTTTAAGCTCAATTAGGTTACGTGCGAGTATTGTGGTACACGTGTTTTTCCACGGAATTTTTAAGATGGCTGATCATCTGAAAAGTTATTACGTCCTGAAGTGTCCCTTTGAAAGTCGCCCAATAAGGGAATTACTAATAAGAAAAGAAGAACCCAGAATGATCGATCATCGCGACTCTTACAATGGAGGATTCATCTCAAGTGTTGTAGTACCAACAAAGAAAAAACAGGCCACGTTCAAAAAAGGGAAACAAGTTAGAAATAAATCAAAAAATGAAGGCAATGCAGCCCCTGCATTTTCAGATCTACCTTCAGGGCAATTTGAACTTCCAGATTTGAAATATGAAGATAGGATTCCCATTAATACTAAGAAGCACCAGAACTTGCAGGAATTAAAACGTTTTTGTAGTCTAGAAGCTCAACTTTACTTTGAGAATTTACCATGGGACTGAAGTTATATTTTTTTTGTGGACCCTCATCTTTTTTCCCCTGATTTTATGTACGTAACCTCATTTTATTTTTTTGTTCGGACACCTATATTTAAAAAAAACAGTAACAAGTTATTTTTTCGAAAGAAAATAAACAGGCTAACTACCTAAAAATTTGTTATTTCCGAAAAAGTTTACATTAGGAAAATACAAGGTTTTGAATTTTAAAATGCGTTTTACTCAAAACATTGAAATTGTGACCCTCATCCTTTTTCCCCTGTAGTCTTCATATATATATATATATATATATATATATATATATATATATATATATATATATATATATATATATATATAACACAGTTTTGCGTGAGTGTGTTAGATGTAGCAAGAACATATTTGACGGGTCATCTTTCTTCTAGACGCAAGGCTGCCCAACCTCAGGCCCGCGGGCCACGATGTGGCCCGCGAACGAATTTTGAATGGCCCGCCGCCCGCGTGAGCAAGTGTTGCCTGTCTAAAGTACATGCAGTTGGATGATATTATGGACGTATTCACATACGTCAATTCAGGGCTTTATTTGAAGAATATATCAGCGAATCTGTAGAGTTACAACTGTACTGCGTTGTGAGATGGTTTTCAAAGAGAATCATGTTAAAAAATTTCTTCACCTTGAGAGAGCAGGTGTTGGAATTTTAGAAGAAGAAAGGGTGTTTCATTTGGAAACTGATTTACTGAAAAAAGAATCCTGGTTGAGTGATTTTGCATCTACTGTTGACATTATCAATTACCTCAATATTTTAAATATCAAATTACAAGGAAAAAGATGTTCACTTCCGACCGCGCTTCTGACTATGCTTACTTTGATAAGAGGATTCAAAGCTGAATTAAATCTGTTTTCAATGAATTAAGCCAATGAAAATATTGACCACTTTCCTACACTCAAAGAAATAAAAGAGAAGCTCAATATCGACACTATCCATTGTACTAAGTAGGAATCTAAAATTAGATGCTTATTAATGTCGTTTCAGAGCAGATTCCAGGAGTTCGAAGTATAAAAACAAATTGACAAATTTTTGTGAATCCTTTTACGAACAGTTTGACTGAAATAATAAGTCATCCTGCTATTCAGTTGGAACTCACAAATCGTCAAAATTATTCTGCAATAAAAAACTCTTTTTTAGAAAAAATATTGTCGAAAGTCAGAAACTTCTTCAGAAGAATTTGTAGATTTTTGGAAACTGGTACCAAAAGAAAATTTTCCTGCAATAACTAACCTGGCCTTCCAATTTCTAAGTAGTTTCGGTTCAACATATGTTTGTAATCCGAATTACTTATATAAAAAATAAATTTTTCAACATCTGATTTGACGCCTAATATAGGAAAATTATTGAAACAAAAAAAATTCAGAAATCACATTGATTGTGCCAATTTTTAAGTTTGATTTTAAATTTTGTTAATTGTATTTCTTTAAATAGCAGAATATGCTGTTTATGTTATTATTTTAATTGAACTTTCAGTGGTCAGTGGCCCGCCTGTGATTTTTGAATCGTCCTTTTTGCCCGACTGTTGAAAAGGTTGGGCAGCCTTGTATCTAGAGCGAGTGATACTTATTGATACTTATGAGATCACATAACATTTATCTGTTTTTCTCAGTTAAAGAGATTTGTTATGTTTCTTTGAATTTGACTCAAATTGTACGCATTGCTGTTCATGTGTACATATTCTTCTAAACATTTTGAGCTGATTTTCTATTCTCAGATGCTCTCGCTTATTTAAATGTGATATTTAATTCTGCTACTCACCAGGTTCCGCCAGTTTGAGTATATGCCTAAAATCAAAATGTAAACATCCTGGTTGGGAATTGCCTCCATTTGGGTAAAAGTCAATGGTACCGCAAGGTTCCAACATTCCAAAATTTCCAGCGTCTGAATGTATTACTTCAACAACTTTCGCATCTTTAGCGTTTAGTCGTTTGGAGTTCGGCCTCAAGGTGAAAAGGGGTCCAGCTGGGTCCAGAGCGATGATTCTAGATAATTTCTCGTCCGTTAATTTTTTGACAAATTTTCCCGCCCATCCGCACATTTGTCCTCCTAGCGAATGTCCAATGCAGGTGAACCTTTCCATTGGAATGTTGTAGTCATTTACCAGTCGCTTAATCATTTGCGCTATCATTTTCCCTGGAAATTTAAATATATATTTGAAATAAAGTGGAAATTGTAGTTTTAAAAATCGTTTAAAACATTCTGGAAGTTGACCTTTTCTAATACAACATTTTCAATGGCCTTTATCGATAATGAATTCAAACGGTTCTGATACATTGTTGAACGAAGACAGTTTATTACCCCGAGGCGAAGCTAAAGGGGTTACAGTCTCACGACAAAAAGTTGGTAACTGGCCCGATTTGATAAAACACATATGATTTCATTAGGGAATTTGAATTACCACTTTTTCCTAACGAAGAATAAAAAAATATAGCGTTTTTACCCCGAGGTGAAGCTAAATTCTCACTACAAAAAGTTGGGATCTGGTCCGATTTTAAAAATTCCAACGGATATCGATAAAATACATATGATTTCATCAGAGAAGTTTTGTTCCCAATTTTTTCCCAACGAAGAATAAAAAATTATAGCGTTTTTTAGATAGGCATTACGACATGCGCATGCGCCAAGGTCGATATGTACGAAGTCCTACAAAACATGCTTCGAAGTGCTCTGTGTGCCACGGTAACCAAGCGACGTTGATAGCTTGATTCTGCGTCTGTGTCTGCTTCCCATCCATAGAGATATCTTATCAATTTGATTCATAATTTGCAGCAAAATGAGCCGGGATAGAATATTCAAAGTCGACAGTCAAACAATGAATTTTTTTGCTAAATTTTCACGGATTTTATTCGTAATATCGATTTATTAATACATTTATTGCAATTTTCCTTCATTTAATTCGTAAAATTGACTTTCATTGTTATTTAATTTATATAATAGGTACATTCAAAAAATATTGACGACATGCACATGCGCCGAGGGGTTTTATCATTCCTAGTGCTACGCAGTAGGGTGTCCTTAATGTCCTTTAGTCTTACTATTCGATACTAGATGGTTCTGTATGTATGTAGTATTTCATTAATTGACAACATTCGTCGAAAGAAAGCAAGAATATTGTTGAGGAATTTCAAACAAATTTTCAAATAAAACTTTCATTCGATGAAATTTTTTTTTTCTTGGTGCGTGCAAGGGCCCCTAGTCGATGCGGGGCCCCTAGGCAGTTGCCTACTCTGCCCAATGGTTAATCCAACCCTGTCAGTATATCATAGAGAAACTTACCAACACTCTCAGTGCTGAAGGCTGCGAACGAATATTCCTGTGTTGATCCCTTTTCCCAATCAACTTGAATGACAGTTGCATCAGGATAATTCCTCAATAAACTGTTGGTCACACCACCGTACCAAGGATTATCCTTCTTAGTATGGAACCATCCGTGGATGAGGAAGAAAATTTTTCCTTCTACTCCTGCCAACTCTTTCGGATCGGTTGGTGTTATTAGTTTTTCGTGGCCCCTGTTGTTATTGTTGTAATAAAAGAACAATACATCTTTCAGTTCCATTGGCTTTCCTACGACTTCCTGTGCTGCGAAAACAGAGGATCTGGCAACTTTGAAGACCTCTTTGTTTAATTTGGTAGCTAAGTCTCCCAGAACCCCTGGAAAAAATTCAATATATATTATTTATTATCCATGATTGATGAAAAAAATTGTATTTATCGAAATAGTTGTCATGATATAGCGGCAATGTGTGATGGTTGGGCAAACGGTCGAGGGCACAGTCGGTATCAGATTCGATGCTCGTGTGGGATATATACAGGGTGGACCACGACGAACTGCATCGATCGATATCTCAGAAACTGAATGTAGGAAAAATGTATGAAATTTTGGGAACTTGCTAGATGTCTTGGGTCCTATACAGATATTTTCATCTATTGGGCACTTCCGGTTGTACCAGAAATAGACCCTATATATTGTAGGCAGATTCTATGTATCATGTCCTATACCTAAGTCTAAGCGTTTTCGACAGATTTAGGTTTTTATGTCAAAAACGACGATTGCAAGCCCTAATATAATTATCAATTGTTACCTTCTTTTTAAATGCTAAATACTACAAAATAAGAAAAATGGGGGGTTTCCATTTGAAAAAATTGATATTTGTCATTTTTCTCAATCTCATTTTAGATCTTATTTTTTGAACACTCTGTATGATTAGTTATCCTAATATTATACAAAATCTATTAAAGTAGGTCCTTTTCAACAAGGAACCTAACCAAAAATAAGTAAAAAAGGCTTCCTTATAGGAACAATTGATAATTATATTAGAGCTTGCAATCGTCGTTTTTGACATAAAAACCTAAATATGTCAAAAACGCTTAGACTTAGGTATAGGACATGATGCAAAAAATCTGTTTAGAATCTTGGGTAGAGTTCAAAAATGTAATAATATGTAGGGTGTCCTATTTAAAATAAGCGACTTAGCATCTATTTCCGGTACAACCGGAAGTGCCCAATAGATGAAAATATTTTAGCTGTATAGGCCCTAAGACATCTAGCAAGTTCCTAAAATTTCAAATTTTTCCTACATTCAGTTTCTGAGATATCGATCGATGCAGTTCTTCGTCGTCCACTACATAGGTCCAATCGTATGTGTCATTTGAAGTACATAACAAATTGATTCAACAGTTGTTTGTGCAGAATTATTTATCATAGAGTTTTAATTTAACAATTTTGATTATATATTTCCTATTCAAATCATGAAAAATATACCTACAAGTTAGGAAACAAGGAAAATTCTTTAAAAATTTAAAAAATTATAAAACAACTTTTCAAGGATGGTGGATATATGTATTCAAGTCAGGAAGTTATGTATTCTCCCGACAGTATTTTGCATTTGCGATATAAGCGGTGAACTGTTGGTGTCCAATAGCCTTGGTGGAGGGAGCTCTGGGTTGTTATCCAGATAGTAGCTTGGTCACGATTTGTATTGGAGAACGATTAGAAATTTGTTAATTCACTCCAAGTCAAATAAGCTGCATTGATGAGATCTGATAGGATCGAAACAGCAGTATGCAGATATAAATACATATATATATATATATATATATATATACATATATATATATATATATATATATATATATATATATATTTATATATATATATTATATATATATATATATATATATATATATAATATATATAATTATATATATATATATATATTATATATATATATTCATATATATATATATATATAATGTATATATATATATATATATATATTTATATATATATATATATATATATATATATATATATATATATATATACATATACATATATACGATAGGTAGAATTACTTGTGCTATATTTTATATATTTAAGTTGCAATTTTCTTGGGTTTAGAGCACAGTAAAACTTTAGGTATTCAGATTTTATTACTTGTAATCATTGTCATCGACATATATTTCGGCGTATATAAGCCTTTTTCAAGATTATAACTTACGTATGGCTGGGACATTTACATTTAAAAATACATTTAAAAATCAGTCACAATTCTTCATTATGTGTACATTAACTTACTAGTTTATCTGTAATCTACATATCATCAACTTATTTATAACAACGCACAGATGGCATCTCAGGTGATCAATTAGAAAACTATATAGTCAAAAACAAAACAAAACAAATTAAAACTAATAGATCCAATGTATTTCATAGCGTTGTTATAAATAAGTTGATGATATGTAGATTACAGATAAACTAGTAAGTTAAGGTACACATAATGAAGAATTGTGACTGATTTTTAAATGTATTTTTAGATGTAAATGTCCCAGCCATACCTAAGTTATAATCTTGAAAAAGGCTTATATACGCTGAAACATATGTCGATTACAATGATTACAAGTAATATATATATATATATATATATATATATATATATATATATATAAATATATATTATTATATATATATTTTTATATAAATATATATATATATATATATATATATATATATATATATATATATATATATATATATATATATATATATATATACATATATATATATATATATATATATATATATATATATATATATATATCACTATATGAACATAAATATTCAACACAAATTAATAAAAGATCTACAACTCTTGCAAAACCTGCAATCGAGTAATTAAATTCTGTTGACTTTGAAAACACAAAAATCATAAAAATGGAAAAGAACCAGCTATAAGGAATGTGTTACAGATGATTACAATTCAAAAAGGAGAAAGGACGACAATTAATTCAAGAGTGGACATCAAAAATTTCGGAAGAGTTTACCATAATACCATTCATCAAAACCACAGAGGCCATGTAACATAGAAGAGAAGAAGATAAATGTGATTATATTTGAAGGTTATATTAAATATTATTCGAAAACGACATAAGTCGAAACGCGTAATAATATTAATTTGTAATATTTAGAAGTAAACATTTTATTAAAATTGACTGTAATTGTGACCTTAACCTAGTAAAACTATACTCCTACTATATATATATATATATATATATATATATATATATATATATATATATATATATATATATATATATATATATATATATATATATATATATATATATATATATATATATATATATATATATACATATATCTATATATACAGGGTGTTCTACAAGCTCTATGACAAACTTTGACAGAAGGTAGGCTTGTTTTTGAATATATTTTTTATAATAAACATGTGTCCGATTCGTTTTTGTTTACAAGTTACAAGCATTTAAACTTTATTAACAATTAATAATAAAAATTCAAATTAAATGATAATCACAAAACTAAAGACTATAAAAAATGTCCATTCAGCTTGAATGCAAGCCTCACATCGACGAACTGAAGATTCGGTCATTCGAAGAATGAGATTTGGATCATTTCTTATTTGGCTAGCTGCATACCCATATACAAACACAATATCTGCATATTCCTCAGTGGAGAATAAATGCCTACGTTTTGAATCAGGTGTATATTTTATAAGTGTGCATTGTTTAACATGCTAAGTGACTTTCTGTCACTTCCTGATGGTTGACTGAAAAAATTACGATTCTTCAAATGCTTGTAACTTCTAAACAAAAACGAATCGGACCCATGTTTATTAAAAAAAATGTTTAAAATCAAGTGACCTACCATCTGTCAAAGTTCGTCATAGAGCTTGTAGAACACCCTGTATATATATAAATATATAAATAGCATTTATGTAAAATTATTAAAATGAGGAGAATTTTGATCCCTTTTAAAAAAGAGCGGATTGAAAATATTTAAAAAGTGGCAATCCACGTACTTATTGACTAATAATTAATTAATATATCCACTAAAAATTTGAAATATGAAATAATGTTATAATTGAAATCAATAAAATTTCTAATTACCAGCTCGAACCAAAAGGAGGTTCACTGCAAAAAGTGCAATGGATAGGATGTTCATCTTGGAAACAATTACAACGAACTGATGATGATTGAGGGAATACTTAGTTTTATAATATTTGAATGATGAAATAATATGATCTGAGGATGTTAATTGCTGACAAGTACATTAAAAAGAAGTCAGCTTAAATAGAAACTAAGAAAATTTTTCTAGATTAGATAAAACGTCGATTCTTTCAGAAGCGAGAATAAATATACAAAAATATATCGATAATATTCAAATTTCTCTTTCCATTATAAAATAGTGGAATTTTGTTCTAATCAGCAACGATAAATAGAAGAGATGATAGAAACAAATTTCAATTTCCTGCCTACATTAACAAAAACTATTTCGAAATCTCGTAATCTTTGGGTCATGCCCTATCATTTCAATTTGCATTTTAACGCAAAGTTACTTACGTATATTTTTCATATATATATATATATATATATATATATATATATATATATATATATATATATATATATATATATAGGGTGTCCCAAGTTCGAGTGCCTATTAGACGTTTCTGGAAAACTGGATATATTTGCTCTAACTCTTTCAAAACTTAAAAAGTTTGAAACATATTTTCAGAAATTGGAAATCAAATGGGGATACTTCTCAATGGATACTCGACATTCTGTGGCATTCACCATGAATTTGAAAGAAATAATATCATTTGAAACTGTATTTGAATGTGTATTGCGTATAATTGAAAGAATACAATATAAGAAATAAATCCAAAATCAAATAATCAAATAGCGACGTACTCCATAAATACGGAAAATCTCAAATAACTCAGAAATTATTGAATTTAGGAGCACAATCATGTTAGAAAACTATCATTATTTTTCTTCGCAGAATCCAACGAAATTATAAAAAAATAGGGTTCTAATTTGAAAAACAGATGTTATGGCCAATTTTCGATCACAATTTTCGACACAAAATTTGAAACACCCTGTGATGATATTTCCAAAATTCGTGAGGTGCATGACCTTTCCCCATTCTTCCTCTTCGATGTTGTGAAAACGGTTTACGCTTAGGATGTTGGAAATAAGAATAATGAACATAATACTGACTACACATATTTGACTTTTTTTGGGTTTTTTTTCCGTTATTTCGAAATTTATTCGAACAAATGCAATGGTGTCAACAGAAAAGTACGCCGAATTGAATACTTTATCATATCAGGAACGAAAAACTTGAAAAAAAAATTTTTAATAAAATTTATTTTCACTTAACCGGAAGTCCTTGAGCTCCGGACATATTTCAGCTCTGTAGAGAATCTCGAGGAATATCATAATCCCAATTTTCAGATTTCAAATATGTCCAGTTCTCCAGAAACGTCTAATAGGCGCTCGAACTTGGGACACTCTGTATATATATATATATATATATATATATATATATATATATATATATATATATATATATTGTTTTTATGAAAAAAATTTCATTGTGTATTTCGAAATATAATTTTTCTAATGTTCCTATTTTCTTCTGCAGGAAAATTTGCGAAATCAATAAAATCCATGGAAACGCGCCAAAATAGACGAATCGATTTGTTGCCACTGCATAAATGAAATAATGACCTTATCGCCTAAATTACCAGATATGCGCCCATAAAACAGACAACACTTGATTTCCTTAGCATTGTAATCTTCCAGATTCGAGTGGGCTGCATCGGACAGAAAAGATAAAACAGCTGAACATGTCTCACTATTTTTTTCGAATAATAGTCAAACAAACTGCCCGTTGATGTTTCTCTAAAGTCCTGCATTATTTCCTCATCTAATTCTGTTGTGGAATCGTCGTCACTGGTATCCTCAGTTGCTCTGTGTAACTTCATAGCCCAGATGACGTCTTCTTGAGGTTCCATAAGCCCTAAAATGAAGTGAGTATATCTGAATTTTTCTGAATAATGTGTAACCTGCATGCTTTTTTCAACAAACAATTGAATACGTAGATATTTTTACAAGTGCGAGAAGTGGAAGTTATCTACACGTATGAACTTGGAGGTTGATTGCAGCACTTGTTAGAAACCGAATTTTTTCTACGAAAGAGCCAAAAACAAGGTATAAATTTGAGCAAAAGTGTTTATTTTTAACAAGTTGATTTGAACTATATTATGTTCGAACATCAGAAAATAATAAACCACTTAATCATTTTTGCGAGTACCATTAAAAACAAATTGGGTTGGCAAGGTTAGTAATTTTGGCGCATTAGGAAAAAAATCTCAATTATAACTTATTTATAAAACAGTGTTTGAGTTTTCATTTTGAGATTGAATTTGTATAGGGTGTGCAAAAATTCACAGTCCAGCTTAAGTAACTTCTTTGAGAATGGTTTGTGTTTTAACGATTTGCGAAAATCTTCTTTTCATCGAAAACAACAATATTTTATTCATTAAATTACATACAAAGTTTCTTATACTACAAGAGTGATTGAAACAGAATACGTCCTTCTTAGATGCAAATATCCAATATTTTCATTGTTTCTCAAATTTTCTACTGGATTAGTGTAAAATAATGACTTTAGATGGTCTCATTGAAAGCGCATTCGCCATTTTGTATTTGCGTGGCCGGGGATATAATATACATATATATATATATATATATATATATATATATATATATATATATATATATATATATATATATATATATATATATATATATATATATATATATATAATATATATATATATATATATATATATATATATATATATATATATATATATATATATATATATGTTATATCGTATGTTTTCTCGGATGGTGAAATGAATCAGAGAAAGATTCGGGGTTCAATCCGATTTCGGAAGTTTTGTTGGCGCTGAGAAGCACCGTTTGTTTCACGACGTTTCGCCAAAATCTCATTTGGCATTTTCAAGTGCTGCTGTACGCCTGGTGACTCGACGGCAACTACTATTCGCCTCTGCTTGTGTCTGGGTTTTATTGGCATTGGCTGGTCTCGTTTCCTGATTGGCCGGTTCGCTGCATAGGCTTCGCCCCCTCACTTCTTGACTTTCTTCCTCGATGTTACTTTTTACGTCTTGTGTTGTTTTATGCGTTTTCGTGTTTTTTAAAATTATTTTCCAAGTCAGTGGAATATTTAGAGCATCGTCTCGTTTGTTCAGGTGTCCTGAAATATCTATTTCTAGAGCTTCTCTTATGGTACGGACCCTGTAGTTTTCTATGGATGCTATTTCTCTTGATCGGTCAAAATCGATTCTGTGGCCTGTTGCTTGATGATGTTGAAACAGGGGTGATGTTGTTTGTTTGTTTCTGACGCTATTTTTATGTTCTTGTATTCTTGCCCATATTTTTCTGTTCGTTTGTCTTATGTATGTTTGGCCGCAGTCTGCACACGGTATGCTGTAGACGCCGTGGTTTTCTAATCCGATTTTATCTTTCGGGTTTCCAAGTATATTGGCTATTGTTTTCTGGGGTTTAAATACTGGTGTTATGTTATTTTTTCTCAAGTCTCTTCCAATTTTATCTGTAATTCCTTTTACTTATGGAAGTACTGCCTTTTGTCTGGATTCTTCGGCGTTGTTTTTTGATGTTTTCATTGGATTTTCTTGTTTTTTGATGGCCTTTTTGATGGCCTTTTTGATGTTGTATGTATATCCATTTTGTCGTAAGGCGGTTGTAATCTGTTCGATTTCTTGTCCTCTTGTTTCTGGTTCTGTTAGTCGAAAAGATCGAGAAATTAATGAGTTCACTACTGACTGTTTTTGTGAAGGATGATGGTGGGATTGTGCGTTCAGGTATCTGTTAGTGTGTGTTGGTTTGCGATATACACTGAAGCCCAAAATACCGTTCAGATTTCTTGTGAGGAGTAAGTCCAGAAAAGGCAGTTTTCTATTTTGTTCAGTTTCTAAAGTAAACTGGATTTTTTGGTGTATACCGTTGAGATACTGTAGAAAATTCTCTATATCTTTCCGAGAGTGTGGCCAGATTAAGAAAATATCATCAACATAGCGTTTCCAAAATTTGAGTTTCAGGGGAGAATTTTGTAGAGCCTCTTTTTCGAAATATATCATAAAAAGGTTAGCTATAACTGGTGAGAGCGAGGATCCCATGGGTGCGCCGTCTATATATATATATATATATATATATATATATATATATATATATATATATATATATATATATATATATATATATATATATATATATATACGAGGGCGGTCTGAACATTACTTAGCCTACAAATGAAAAACGAAAATTTTGGAAACGTGCTGATTTATTT
The DNA here is from genome assembly GCA_030704885.1 of Cynegetis impunctata. Lineage (NCBI taxonomy): Eukaryota > Metazoa > Arthropoda > Insecta > Coleoptera > Coccinellidae > Cynegetis > Cynegetis impunctata. Next base: position 541,153 of record JARQZK010002199.1, on the reverse strand, counting down.
CAGCGATGCTCCAACTTCTTTAACCCATCTGAAAAATACGTTTTCTATAGGTCTGCAAGTAGGCCTCCGTAGCGGCGATTTCCTCCTCGTTCGAATCAAATTTTTGACCGGCGAGTGACTTTTTCAAGTTTGGAAACAAGAAGAAGTCGCACGGGTCCAAATCTGAAAATAGCAGTTCGTAACCTAATTCGACCAATTTGACCAAGGCGGCGGTGGAGGTGTGAGCCGGTGAGTTGTCATGGTGGAAGAGCACTTTTTTTCTTCTTCAAATGGGGCCATGATTTCTGCAATTCGTTGTCGAATCGTCCCAATAATTTGGCATAGTAGAGCCCTGTGACTGTTTTACCCTTCTCCAGGTAGTCGATGTAGATTACACCTTGTGAATCCCAGAAAATTGTGACCATCATCTTTCCGGCCGATAGGACAGCCTTCGCCTTCTTCAGAGTACGTTCGTCAGCTGAAGTCCACTCTTTTAACTGTTCCTTGGTTTCTGGTGTAACAGTGGATCCATGTTTCGTCGACGGTCACGAAACGAAGCAGAAACTCCTTCGGATTGCGCTTAAACAGCTTCAAACATTGCTCTGAAGTGGTCTCACGGTTGCGCTTGTTGTCCGGAGTGAGCAAACGCGGCACCCATCGTGCAAACAGCTTTCTCATGCCCAATAATTCATGCAGGAAATGACCCACGCGGTCGTTTGAGATGCCTACTATCTCAGCTATCTCACGCACTTTTAATCGGCGTCTACCAATACGAGATCGCGGATTTTTATAACGTTATCCTCCGTGGTAGCCGTTTTTGGAGCACCTGGGCGTGGCTCATCAAAAACCGACGTGCGACCACGTTGAAACTCGTTAAACCAATTTTTTACGGTCGCCATCGAAGGAGAAGAGTCACCGTACACATAATCTAAACGCTCTTTTATTTTGCTACGTGATTTCCCTTCCGAAAAAAAAATCGAATCACTGACCGATATTGCTCTTTTTCCATTTTTCTAAAATCCGCGAACTCACCCTCTTCGACACGCTGTCAAAACAAAAATACCAGTCCGATGCAGCTGAAATTTTGACAGTAGCCGTCTACAAGAATATACTTCATGTAAGAAAATTTCTCTTGCGATAGTGGTGCCATCGGGCGAGGCTAAGTACTTCTCGGACCGCCCTCGTATATCAATTTTTTTTTTATTCAATAATTCATTCCGATCCTTGATTATAATAATACGAATAGATAGTAGATTATATGTTAATATTATAATCAAATCAATTCAAATTTCCGTCGAATATGTTTAGTTTTCAATTCACATATTGAATTCACCCGACTCTGAAACTAAACATACCACCCGAGTTAGAGTAAGCGCCTTTCAATAGTATATTACATAATAAGTGTGGTAACTAGGTTTTTGCACACGCTAAGTGAAGTTTGAAAAACGAGCCGTAGGCGAGTCTTTTCGTTCACTTAAGTGTGCTAAAAACCTTTATCACGCGAGTTATGTATACTAATTTATCTACAACCGTTCGTTTTGATTAAATACAAATTAATTATAGTCTAAAATTGTTATGAAATTATAACGGCCGGTGGCCGTTAACACTGACTTTTCAATTGTCATCTGAATACCGTTAAATCAAAATAACAGTATGGGATTACGAAAATTACATATCAATACGTAAATGTGAATACATCTAACCTCTAACGTGTTACTCTTATATTGCGTTTCATCGTTTTCAGGTCAAGTTTCTATTGGTGTAACGTTCGATAATGAACTTCTTTCCAGTAACAATATATTGAAATCTTTCAAAAGTAATAAGATTAATGAGAGAGGTTAAGAGTATAATGACTAGCACGGTTTGTTTAACTCATACGCAAATACGAATACAGCCGACGTGCATGCCTACCAACGCTATCGTGTTATTCGAGTCGGATACAGTTCTAAGCCTATCGCAAAGTGTCTAAACTGTAGCGATGTAATTTCGTTACTTACACTGAAGTTATTCACTGACGGATAATTAGTCTTTAGATTTGCCCATTTAGTGAATCATTGATTGAATGATTCTATGAATTGAAAACATTACATAATCGTAATTGAATTATTCACAGTTTTTTGTGGGATTTAGAACAAAATAATTATACACTGGATTTATGTAGTGTTTATATTCAGCAACGTTTCGTAAAACTATTTCATCTGCTTCTTCGTGAATAAAAAGGTTTTCATTTCTGAAATTCGTACAACTACTACCTATACTAAAATATTACAATAAAAAACATCAATTACCTCTGTAAATATGTAAATCCATCAAAAAAAGGTTTTCATTTCTAAAATTCGTACAACTACTACCTATACTAAAATATTACAATAAAAAACATCAATTACCTCTGTAAATATGTAAATCCATCAGTCATCAATTTAAAACTATACTACAACCATTTATCATTCATTCATTCAAGACTTATATTTCATTCAAAACAGTATCTAATCACCTGAAAAATGTGCAACAATCTCAACCTCACCAAAATTCTTCTTCTTTATTTTATTCTCATATTAATTTTGTTTTAATTTTTCTTTTAACAGTTTGATCTAGCATAAACAACAGCAATGAGGAGAAAACTAAATTCATATTGAAATTAAAATAAAAAAGAAGAATTTCGGTGAGGTTGAGCTGATTGTTGCACATCTTTCAGATGATAAGATACTTTGTTTTGAATGAAATATAAGTCCGCATATTGAATAATGATAAATGGTGGTAGTATAGTTTTAAATTTATGACTGATGGATTTACATATTTATAGAGGTACTTGATGTTTTTTATTGTAATATTTTAGTATAGTAGTTGCACGAATTTCAAGAATGAAAACCTTTTTAGGCCTGAAAAAGCAGATGAAATAATTTTTCGAAACGTTGCTGAATATAAAGACTATATAAATCCAGTGTATAATTGTCCTAAATCCCACAAAAAACTATAAGTAAGTCAATTATGGTTATGTAAAGTTCGCAATTCGTAGAATTATTCAATTAATGATTCAATAAATGGGCAAATCTAAAGAGTTATTATCCGAAACTGAATAACTTTAGTGGAACGAAATTTCTTTTCACACGCTAAAGCTTAGACATTTGGCGAATGACAGATAGGCCTAGAACTGTGTCCGATTCGACTAACACGTTAGCTGTATTCGTATTCGCGTATGAGTTAAGCAAACCGTGCTAGTTATTATACTCTTAGCTTCTCCTTTTAATCTAATTACTTTTAAAAAATGTTATTATATTGTCACGTAAAACTACGTACGAATTTTAAGCTGACTGTGGAAGAAATACCACGAATAGACCCCCTTAAAATCCTCAAATTCCTGGAAGTATTGAGGCTTGAGGGGCTGCTGTAAACGAGAACACCTTGAGATAGCAGTAGAAGATGGGGCGCAATAGATCTAAACAGGTCGCAGTGCATCAGTCACCATCAGGGTCGGCTAGTCAAAGGAGGCTAAGGAGGCTAAGCCTCCTCAATAATATTCCGTGTATCACTAAAATATTATATTGAATAGTCAGCATTCAGCATATTCATATTAATCAAAATCATATTATTTTATGCACCTACCTTCCTTTCAACCTACATTATATAATATAATTTATTAATTACGATAGAAGGTATTTACATTTACTGCATTTCATTCATTTCAAGATTGGTGGCAACGCTGCGGAGGCATGGAAAGGTATAGTCTCAACGTTCATTATGCCTGCCACAGAAAAGCAAACAATGGTGCAAATACTCCGAATGAATACCTTATTGCAATAGAAAAGCAAAACACATGTAAATGGCAACACGGATAGGAACCCAGTCTTATACAATGTCGACCAATCACAACTATAGAATTTCGCGAATCACGCGGATTAATATCTTACTTACAAGATAAGGAATTGATATATTTTTTAAACATCTTTAAATTAATTTTTGAACAAACAGAAATAGTTTTTCAAATCTTACAGCACAAGTTTTCAGATGTAATTTACTCACGAAATCGGCTCAATTTTCTTTTGGAAAAAATTTCAGAATTTCGTGCAGAAGTTTATTTTAAAAAACTATTTTCTGTATTTCAAACTACTGATGATACGACTCAATTTAGTCCAAAACGAAAGAAATTCAGTTACGCAGATATGGAGCTTCACTATAAGCAAATATTTTATGAAATTTTGGATATTATTAGGGGTCAAATAGAAATAAGGTTCTCTGATTTGAAAGAACTGCATTTCTTCGACTTACTCAATAAAAATTTGTTAACCGGATTTTCGGCTAATTTTCCAGATAACCTTTTGGAAAATTTATGTCAAAAATACACTTTTTTTGATAAGTTGGCCATAAAAAGTGAACTGTGTGTTGTTTATAATGAGAATGAAATTTTGGGGCAAAATGAAAATCATGTGAGGACTATTAAATACCTTTTTGATAATGATTTGAATCAAGATTTACCCCAAGTTTATAAACTCTTATGTCTAATTGTTTCTATCCCGGTGACATCGGCTTCCGTAGAGCGCTCGTTTTCCACTCTTAAGAGAATTAAAACTTTTTTAGGAAATTCAATGAGCCAGGATCGTTTGAAAAATATTAGTTTGTTGTCTATTGAAAAGAAATTGGTAAAACTTGCGGCGAAAGGCAAAAAATTTTATGAGGATATTATAGATCATTTTGCTAACGTTAAAGATCGCAGCATCCCGCTAATCTTCAAAAATATATAATAACTTTTTATTTGCTCTCACCAGCTGTTAAAAAATTCGTTAAGTAGGTAGGTAGGTACCTATTTCGTGAAAGAAAAAAAAATTTGATGAATAGATGAATTGATTAATTGGCTGAGAAGAGTTTTTGTGAATATTGTAAATAGGAGTTGTAGGTCTCAAGGTAGACACTCGAAAGTGAAAACAAATTAATAGCTTAGGGTGCTTGTTTTACTTTGATTTTCTTTAAATTATAAGGCGGTTGGCCTTGAAATCCTAAAAATTTTCGCCTATGGTGTATTTTTTAACACCTTTTGTAGCCTCCTCAAACCAAAACCTCACGAGCCGCCACTGGTCACCATCCATACTTACCAATACCAATACGAATTTTTAGAATGAGAACCTTTTTAGGCCTGAAGAAGCAGATGAAATAATTTTGAGAAACGTTGCTAAATATAAACACTATATAAATCCAGTTTATAAGTCAGTTGTCCTAATTCGATATAGATTGATTTACCATGAAGAACACTCAGGGCCGGATCAACCATTAGGCAGAGTAGGCAACTGCCTAGGGGCCCCGCATCGACAAGGGGCCCGTGCACGCACCAAGAAAAAAAAATTTCATCGAATGAATATTTTATTTGAGAATGTGTATGAAATTTCTCAACAATATTATTGCTTTCTTTCGACGCATGTTGTCAATTGATGAAATACTTTATACATACAGAACCATCTAGTATAGAGTAATAGAACTAATAAACTGTCTTCGTCTCAGAACTGTTTGAATTCATTGTCAATAATGGCAATTGAAAATGATGTATTAGAAAAGGTCAACTTCCAAGATGTTTTAAACGATTTTTTGTTCAAAAAAAGTTAGAAAAGTTAATATTTAAACTTACTGTACTGTACAAAAACAATAAATATCTTGGAAGTTGACTTTTTTCAATTTGTACTTCACAAAACTGTTTTCTTTCGTTTATTTTATTTTATTGCGTTTAAGAAGATTAATTTAAAATAACCGCATCCCGTCTCATTTCTCTTTCCTGACTCATCATGCAACCTGGATCATCATTCAACACTTATCTATAACCTATTCATTAAGACCATTTCAATGAAGCTAACGAGTCAGGTAAAGTGATGCTGCAGCATCAAGTCAAAGTAACCATGTTGTTGCAATATCACATAAGACTTTGAGGTAACAGGATACCTGGAATCGATCATCTGGAAGTAACTTACATCCCTTTATCAACTTGAAAATACCTGGGGCCCGGACAGGGTTAATCCGGCCCTGAGGACACTAATTCGAATGATTTGATTATATATTACCCAACTAGTTAATTACGTGAACCACAGCAACTCATAGACATACATAAACATCCATACCTAGCCTAGGACTCGAACCCAGCACGCCTGCTTCACATGTCACTCTATTCTACTCTACTCCACGAGAAGATTGAAT